>JAUPTC010000133.1:0-90493 GCA_030762895.1 Sophora flavescens | reverse complement strand
CCAAAACCCAAATTCTAACCCTATTTTTGACCCAAAATCCAATTATTAAATCAAAACCCTGATTTTGACCGAAAACCCTAATTTTGCCCCAAAACCCTAATTTTAACCCAAAACCCTAATTTAACCCGAAACCCTAATTTTACCCAAAACCCTAATTCTAACCCAATTTTTGACCCAAAAGCCTATTTTAAAACTCAAAACCCTATTTCAAACCCTAAACCCTTATTTTGACCAAAAACCCTATTTTAAACCCAAAACCCTAATTTTGACCAAAACCTAATTTTAACCCAAACCGAATTTTACCCAAACCTAATTCTAACCTAACTATGACCCAAACCCTAATTTAAACCCTAGTTGACCTAATTTTAATCAGCCTATTTTTACCCAAAACCCTAATTCTAACCCTATTTCTGAGCCAAAACCCTATTTTAAACTTAAAACCCTATTTCAAACCCTAAACCCTAATTTTGACCCAAAAATCTCAATTTGACCCAGAACCCTAATTTTGACCAAACCACAATTTGACCTCAAACCCTTATTCTAACCCTATTTTTGACCCAAAACCCTATTTTAAACTCAAAACCTAATTTCACCCAAAACCCTAATTTTGACCCGAAACCCTAGTTTTTATCTAAAACCCTAATTCTAACCTTATTTTTGACCCAAACCCCAATTTTTAAATCGAAACCCTAATTTTAAATCAAAACCCTAATTTTAAACCGAAACCGTAATTTTACCCAAAACCCTATTTTAAACTCAAAATCCTATTTCAAACCCTAAACCGTAATTTTGACCATAAACCCTAATTTTTACCCAAAACCCTATTTCAAACCCTAAACCCTAATTTTGACCCTAAATCCTAAAGTTTACCCAAAACCATATTTCTAACCCTAGTTTTGACCATAAACCATAATTTTGACCCAAAACCCTATTTTTGACCCGAAACCCTTATCTAACCCTATTTTTTACCCAAAACCCTATTTTAAACTCAAAACCCTAATTTCGACCCAAAACCCTAATTTTGACCCGAAACCCTAATTTTACACAAAACCCTATTTCAAACCCTAAACCCTAATTTTGACCCTAAATCCTAAAGTTTATCAAAAACCATATTTCTAACCCTATTTTTGACCCAAAACCCTATTTTTGACCCAAAACCCTAATTCTAACACTATTTTTGACCCAAAACCCTATTTTAAACTCAAAACACTAATTTCGACCCAAAACCCTAATTTTGACCCAAAACACTATTTTAAACTCAAAACCCTATTTCAATCCCTAAACCTTAATTTTGACCTGAAACCCTCAATTGGACCCAGAACCCTAATTTTGACCCGAAACCCTAATTTTACCCAAAACCCTAATTCTAACCCTATTTTAAACTCAAAACCCTATTTCAAACCCTAAACCCTAATTTTGACCCAAAATCCTAAATTTGACCAGAACCTAATTTTGACCAAACCCTAATTTTACCCAAAACCCTAATTCTAACCTTATTTTTGACCCCAAACCCTATTTTAAATTCAAAACCCTATTTCAAACCCTAAACCCTAATTTAGACCCTAAACCCTAATTTTTACCTAAAACCGTAATTCTAACCCTATTTTTGACCCAAAACCCTATTTTAAACTCAAAACCCTATTTTTGACCCAAAACCCTAATTTTACCCAAAACCCAAATTCTAACCCTATTTTTGACCCAAAATCCAATTATTAAATCAAAACCCTGATTTTGACCGAAAACCCTAATTTTGCCCCAAAACCCTAATTTTAACCCAAAACCCTAATTTAACCCGAAACCCTAATTTTACCCAAAACCCTAATTCTAACCCAATTTTTGACCCAAAAGCCTATTTTAAAACTCAAAACCCTATTTCAAACCCTAAACCCTTATTTTGACCAAAAACCCTATTTTAAACCCAATACCCTAATTTTGACCCAAAACCCTAATTTTAACCCAAAACCGTAATTTTTACCCAAAACCCTAATTCTAACCCTATTTTTGACCCAAAACCCTAATTTTGACCCAAAACCCTAATTTTTACCCGAAACCCTAGTTTTGACCCTAATTTTAATCCGAAAGCCTATTCTTACCCAAAACCCTAATTCTAACCCTATTTTTGAGCCAAAACCCTATTTTAAACTTAAAACCCTATTTCAAACCCTAAACCCTAATTTTGACCCGAAAATCTCAATTTGACCCAGAACCCTAACTTTGACCCGAAAACCACAATTTGACCCAGAACCCTTATTCTAACCCTATTTTTGACCCAAAACCCTATTTTAAACTCAAAACCCTAATTTCGACCCAAAACCCTAATTTTGACCCGAAACCCTAGTTTTTATCTAAAACCCTAATTCTAACCTTATTTTTGACCCAAACCCCAATTTTTAAATCGAAACCCTAATTTTAACCCAAAACCCTAATTTTAAATCAAAACCCTAATTTTAAACCGAAACCGTAATTTTACCCAAAACCCTATTTTAAACTCAAAATCCTATTTCAAACCCTAAACCGTAATTTTGACCATAAACCCTAATTTTTACCCAAAACCCTATTTCAAACCCTAAACCCTAATTTTGACCCTAAATCCTAAAGTTTACCCAAAACCATATTTCTAACCCTAGTTTTGACCATAAACCATAATTTTGACCCAAAACCCTATTTTTGACCCGAAACCCTTATCTAACCCTATTTTTTACCCAAAACCCTATTTTAAACTCAAAACCCTAATTTCGACCCAAAACCCTAATTTTGACCCGAAACCCTAATTTTACACAAAACCCTATTTCAAACCCTAAACCCTAATTTTGACCCTAAATCCTAAAGTTTATCAAAAACCATATTTCTAACCCTAGTTTTGACCCTAAACCCTATTTTTGACCCAAAACCCTAATTCTAACACTATTTTTTACCCAAAACCCTATTTTAAACTCAAAACACTAATTTCGACCCAAAACCCTAATTTTGACCCGAAACCCTAATTTTACCCACAACCCTAATTCTAACCCTATTTTTGACCCAATACACTATTTTTAACTCAAAACCCTTTTTCTATCCCTAAAGCTTAATTTTGACCGAAACCCTCAATTGGACCCAGAACCCTAATTTTGACCCGAAACCCTAATTTTACCCAAAACCCTAATTCTAACCCTATTTTAAACTCAAAACCCTATTTCAAACCCTAAACCCTAATTTTGACCCAAAATCCTAAATTTGACCCAGAACCCTAATTTTGACCCGAAACCCTAATTTTACCCAAAACCCTAATTCTAACCTTAATTTTGACCCCCAACCCTACTTTAAATTCAAAACCCTATTTCAAACCCAAAACCCTAATTTTACCCAAAACCCAAATTCTAACCCTATTTTTGACCCAAAACCCAATTATTAAATCAAAACCCTGATTTTGACAGAAAACCCTAATTTTGCCCCAAAACCCTAATTTTAACCCAAAACCCTAATTTAACCCGAAACCCTAATTTTACCCAAAACCCTAATTCTAACCCAATTTTTGACCCAAAAGCCTATTTTAAACTCAAAACCCTATTTCAAACCCTAAACCCTTATTTTGACCAAAAACCCTATTTTAAACCCAATACCCTAATTTTGACCCAAAACACTAATTTTAACCCAAAACCGTAATTTTTACCCAAAACCCTAATTCTAACCCTATTTTTGACCCAAAACCCTAATTTTGACCCAAAACCCTAATTTTTACAGAAACCCTAGTTTTGACCTAATTTTAATCCAAAGCCTATTTTATACCCAAAACCCTAATTCTAACCCTATTTTTGAGCCAAAACCCTATTTTAAACTTAAAACCCTATTTCAAACCCTAAACCCTAATTTTGACCAAAAAGCTCAATTTGACCCAAAACCCTAACTTTGACCAAAAACCACAATTTGACCCAACCCTTATTCTAATTCTATTTTTGACCCAAAACCCTATTTTAAACTCAAAACCCTAATTACGACCCAAAACCCTAATTTTGACCCGAAACCCTAGTTTTTATCTAAAACCCTAATTCTAACTTTATTTTTGACCCAAACCCCAATTTTTAAATCGAAACCCTAATTTTTACCCAAAACCCTAATTTTAAATCAAAACCCTAATTTTAAACCGAAACCGTAATTTTACCCAAAACCCTATTTTAAACTCAAAATCCTATTTCAAACCCTAAACCGTAATTTTGACCATAAACCCTAATTTTTACCCAAAACCCTATTTCAAACCCTAAACCCTAATTTTGACCCTAAATCCTAAAGTTTACCCAAAACCATATTTCTAACCCTAGTTTTGACCATAAACCATAATGTTGACCCAAAACCCTATTTTTGACCCGAAACCCTTATCTAACCCTATTTTTTACCCAAAACCCTATTTTAAACTCAAAACCCTAATTTCGAACCAAAACTCTAATTTTGACCCGAAACCCTAATTTTACACAAAACCCTATTTCAAACCCTAAACCCTAATTTTGACCATAAATCCTAAAGTTTACCAAAAACCATATTTCTAACCCTAGTTTTGACCCTAAACCCTAATTTTGACCCAAAACCCTATTTTTGACCCAAAACCCTAATTCTAACACTATTTTTGACCCAAAACCCTATTTTAAACTCAAAACCCTAATTTCGACCCAAAACCATAATTTTGACCCGAAACCCTTATCTTACCCAAAACCCTAATTCTAACCCTATTTTTTACCCAAAACACTATTTTAAACTCAAAACCCTATTTCAATCCCTAAACCTTAATTTTGACCCGAAACCCTAAATTGGACCCAGAACCCTAATTTTACCCAAAACCCTAATTCTAACCTTATTTTTGACCCCAAACCCTATTTTAAATTCAAAACCCTATTTCAAACCCTAAACCCTAATTTTGACCCTAAACCCTAATTTTTACCTAAAACCGTAATTCTAACCCTATTTTTGACCCTAAACCCAATTATTAAATCAAAACCCTATATTTTGACCCAAAACCCTAATTTTGCCCCAAAACCCTAATTTTGACCAAAAACCCTAATTTTACCCAAAACCCTAATTCTAACCCGATTTTTGACCCAAAACCCTATTTAAAACTCAAAACCCTATTTCAAAACCTAAACCCTTATTTTGACCCAAAACCCTATTTTAAACCCAAAACCCTAATTTTGACCCAAAACCCTAATTTTGGCCCAAAACCCTAATTTTAACCCAAAACCGTAATTTTGACCCAAAACCCTAATTCTAACCCTATTTTTGACCCAAAACCCTAATTTTGACCCAAACCCCTAATTCTAACCTTATTTTTGACCCCAAACCCTACTTTAAATTCAAAACCCTATTTCAAACCCTAAACCCTAATTTTGACCCTAAACCCTAATTTTTACCAAATACCGTAATTCTAACATTATTTTAAACTCAAAACCCTATTTCAAACCCTAAACCCTAATTTTGACCCCAAATCCTAAATTTGACCAAGAACCCTAATTTTGACCCGAAACCCTAATTTTACCCAAAACCCTAATTCTAACCTTATTTTTGACCCGAAACCCTACTTTAAATTCAAAACCCTATTTCAAACCCTAAACCCTAATTTTGACCCCAAACCCTAATTTTTACCTAAAACCGTAATTCTAACCCTATTTTGGACCAAAAACCCTATTTTAAAATCAAAACCCTATTTTTGACCCAAAACCCTAAGGTTACCCAAAACCCAAATTCTAACCCGATTTTTGCCATAAACCCAATTATTAAATCAAAACCTTGATTTTGACCGAAAACCCTAATTTTGCCCCAAAACCCTAATTATAACCCAAACCCTAATTTTGACCCAAACCTTAATTTTACCCAAGACACTAATTCTAACCCGATTTTTGATGCAAAACCCTAATTCTAACCCTATTTTGACCCAAAACCTAATTTTAACCCAAAACCCTAGTTTTGACCCTAAACCCTAATTTTAATCCAAAGCCTATTTTTACCCAAAACCCTAATTCTAACCCTATTTTTGACCCAAAACCCTATTTTAAAATCAAAACCCTATTTCAAACCCTAAACCCTAATTTTGACCAAAAACCTCAATTTGACCCAACCCTAACTTTGACCAAAAACCTCAATTTGACCCAGAACCCTAAGTCTTACCCTATTTTTGACCCAAAACCCTATTTTAAACTCAAAACCCTATTTCAAACCATAAACCCTAATTTTGACCATAAACCCTATTTTTTTTATCTAAAACCCTAATTCTAACATTATTTTTGACCCAAACCCCAATTTTTAAATCAAAACCCTAATTTTAACCCAAAACCCTAATTTTAAATCAAAACCCTAATTTTAACACGAAACCGTAATTTTACCATAAACCATATAATAAACTAAAATCCCTAATTCAAACCCTAAACCGTAATTTTGACCATAAACACTAATTTTTACCCAAAACCCAATTTCAAAATCTAAACCTAATTTTGAACCTAAATCCTAAAGTTTACCCAAAACCATATTTCTAACCCTACTTTTGACCTAAAACCCTAATTTCGACCAAAAACACTAACTCTAACCCTATTTTGACCCAAAACCCTATTTTAAACTCAAAACCCTAATTTAGACCCAAAACCCTAATTTTGACCCGAAACCCTAATTTTACCCAAAACCCTAATTCTAACCCTATTTTTGACCCAAAACCGTATTTTAAACTCAAACCTATATCAATCCCTAAACCCTAATTTTGTCCCGAAACCCTCAATTTTCCACCCTAATTTGACCACCTAATTTTACCCATTCCCTAATTCTAACCCTATTTTAAACTCAAAACCCTATTTCAAACCCTAAACCCTAATTTTGACCCACAATCCTAAATTTGACCCAGAACCCTTATTTTACCCAAAACCCTAATTTTACCCAAAACCCTAATTCTAAAATTATTTTTGACCCCAAACCCTACTTTAAATTGAAAACCCTATTTGAAACCCTAAACCCTAATTCTAACCCTATTTTTGATCCAAAACCCTATTTTAAACTCAAAACCCTATTTCAAACCCTAAACCCTAATTTTGACCCGAAACCCTCAATTTGACCCAACCCTAATTTTGACCAAACCCTAATTTTACCCAAAACCCTATTATAAACTCAAAACCCTATTTCAAACCCTAAACCTAATTTTGACCCAAAATCCTAAATTTGACCAACCCTAATTTTGACCGAAACCTAATTTTACCCAAAACCCTAATTCTAACCTTATTTTTGACCCCAAACCCTATTTTAAATTCAAAACCCTATTTCAAACCCTAAACCCTAATTTAGACCCTAAACCCTAATTTTTACCTAAAACAGTAATTCTAACCCTATTTTTGACCCAAAACCCTATTTTAAACTCAAAACCCTATTTTTGACCATAAACCCTAATTCTAACCCTATTTTGACCCAAAACCCTATTATTAAATCAAAACCCTGATTTTGACCGAAACCCTAATTTTGCCCCAAAACCTAATTTTAACCCAAAACCCTAATTTAACCGAAACCCTAAACCCAAAACCCTAATTCTTTTTTGACCCCAAAGACTATTTTAAACTCAAAACCCTATTTCAAACCCTAAACCATTATTTTGACCAAAAACCCTATTTTAAACCCAAAACCCTAATTTAGACCCAAAACCCTAATTTTAAAAAAAAACCGTAATTTTAACCAAAAACCCTAATTCTAACCCTATTTTTGAAACAAAACAATAAATTTTACCCAAAACCTAATTTTTACCCGAAACCCTAGTTTGACCCTAATTTTGACCCGAAACCCTATTTTTAACCCAAAACCTTATTCTAACCCTATTTTAGAGCCAAAACCCTATTTTAAACTTAAAACCCTATTTCAAACCCTAAACCCTAACTTTGACCCGAAAAGCTCAATTTGACCTGAACCCTAACTTTGACCGAAAATCACAATTTGACCTAAACCCTTATTCTAACCCTATTTTTGACCCAAAACCCTATTTTAAACTCAAAACCCTAATTTCGACCCAAAACCCAAATTTTGACCCGAAACCCTAGTTTTTATCTAAAACCCTAATTCTAACCTTATTTTGACCCAAACCCCAATTTTTAAATCGAAACCCTAATTTTAACCCAAAACCCTAATTTTAAATCAAAACCCTAATTTTAAACCGAAACCGTAATTTTACCCAAAACCCTATTTTAAACTCAAAATCCTATTTCAAACCCTAAACCGTAATTTTGACCATAAACCCTAATTTTTACCCAAAACCCTATTTCAAACCCTAAACCCTAATTTTGACCCTAAATCCTAAAGTTTACCCAAAACCATATTTTTTTACCTTGTTTTGACCTTATACCATAATTTTGACCCAAAACCCTATTTTTGACCAAACCCTTATCTAACCCTATTTTTACCCAAAACCCTATTTTAAACTCAAAACTAATTTCGACCCAAAACCTAATTTTGACCAAAACCCTAATTTTACCCACAACCCTAATTCTAACCCCTATTTTTGACCCAAAAATATTACCCTATTTTAACAAAACCCTATTTCAATCCCTAAACCTTAATTTTGACTTAAACCCTCAATTGGACCCAGAACCCTAATTTTGACCAAAACCTAATTTTACCCAAAACCCTAATTCTAACCCTAATTTATACTCAAAACCCTATTTCAAACCCTAAACCCTAATTTTGACCCCCAAATCCTAAATTTGACCAAGAACCCTAATTTTGACCTAAACCCTAATTTTACCCAAAACCCTAATTCTAACCTTATTTTTGACCAAACCCTACTTTACATTCAAAACCCTATTACAAACCCTAAACCCTAATTTTGACCCCAAACCTAATTTTTACCTAAAACCGTAATTCTAACCCTATTTTGGACCAAAAACCCTATTTTAAAATCAAAACCCTATTTTTGTCCCAAAACCCTAAGGTTACCCAAAACCCAAATTCTAACCCGATTTTTGCCATAAACCCATTTATTAAATCAAAACCTTGATTTTGAACCGAAACCCTAATTTTGCCCCAAAACCTAATTATAACCCAAAACCCTAATTTTGACCCGAAACCTTAGTTTTACCCAAGACACTAATTCTAACCCGATTTTTGATGCAAAACCTAATTCTAACCCTATTTTGACCCAAAACCTAATTTTAAACCAAAACCCTAGTTTTGACCTAAACCCAATTTTAATCCAAAGCCTATTTTTACCCAAAACCCTAATTCTAACCCTTATTTTTGACCCAAAACCCTATTTTAAAATCAAAACCCTATTTCAAACCCTAAACCCTAATTTTGACCCGAAAACCTCAATTTGACCCAAACCTAACTTTGACCCTAGAAACCTCAATTTGACCTAACCCTAAGTCTTAACTATTTTTGACCAAAACCCTATTTTAAACTCAAAACCCTATTTCAAACCATAAACCCTAATTTTGACCATAAACCCTATTTTTTTATCTAAAACCTAATTCTAACATTATTTTTGACCCAAACCCCAATTTTTAAATCAAAACCTAATTTTAACCCAAAACCTAATTTTAAATCAAAACCCTAATTTTAACCCAAAACCGCAATTTTACCATAAACCATATTATAAACTAAAACCCTATTTCAAACCCTAAACCGTAATTTTGACCATAAACCCTAATTTTTACCCAAAACCCAATTTCAAAATCTAAACCCTAATTTTGAACCTAAATCCTAAAGTTTACCCAAAACCATATTTCTAACCCTAATTTTGACCTTAAACCCTAATTTCAACCCAAAACACTAACTCTAACCCTATTTTGACCCAAACCTATTTTAAACTCAAAACCCTAATTTCACCCAAACCCTAATTTTGACCAAACCCTAATTTTACCCAAAACCCTAATTCTAACCCTATTTTTGACCCAAACCGTATTTTAAACTCAAACCTATTTCAATCCCTAAAACCCTAATTTTGACCCAAACCCTAATTTTACCCAATTCCCTAATTCTAATAACCCTATTTTAAACCCAAAACCCTATTTCAAACCCTAAACCCAAATTGACCCTAATTCTGAACCCTATTTTACCCAAAAAAACCCTAATTCTAAAATTATTTTTGACCCCAAACCCTACTTTAAATTGAAAACCTATTTGAAACCCTAAACCCTAATTCTAACCCTATTTTTGATCCAAAACCCTATTTTAAACTCAAAACCCTATTTCAAACCCTAAACCCTAATTTTGATCAAACCCTCAATTTGACCCAACCCTGATTTTGACCAAAACCCTAATTTTACCCAAAACCCTATTATAAACTCAAACCCTATTTCAAACCCTAAACCCAATTTTGACCCAAATCCTAAATTTGACCAGAACCCTAATTTTGACCCCTAATTTTACCCAAAACCCTAATTCTAACCTTATTTTTGACCCCAAACCTATTTTAAATTCAAAACCCTATTTCAAACCCTAAACCCTAATTTAGACCCTAAACCCTAATTTTTACCTAAAACCAAAATTCTAACCCTATTTTTGACCCAAACCCTATTTTAAACTCAAAACCCTAATTTTGACCCAAAACCTAATTTTACCCAAAACCCAAATTCCTAACTTTTTTGACCCAAAACCCAATTATTAAATCAAACCCCGATTTTGACCGAAAACCCATCTTGCCCCAAAACCCTAATTTTAACCCAAAACCCCAATTTAACCCGAACCCCATTTTACCCAAAACCTAATTCTAACCCAATTTTTGACCCAAAAGCCTTTTAAACTCAAAACCCTATTTCAAACCCCTAAACCCTTATTTTGACCAAAACCCTATTTTAAACCCAAACCTAATTTTGACCTAAAACCTAATTTTAACCCAAAACCTAATTTTTACCCAAAACCCAACTTCTAACCCTATTTTTGACCCAAACCCTAATTTTGACCTAAAACCCTACTTTTTGCCAAACCCTAGTTTTGACCCTGATTTTAAAAGCCTATTTTTACCCAAAACCCTAATTCTAACCCTATTTTTGAGCCAAAACCTATTTTAAACTTAAAACCCTATTTCAAACCCTAAACCCTAATTTTGACCAAAAGCTCAATTTGACCCAACCCTAACTTTGACCGAAAATCACAATTTGACCCGAACCCTTATTCTAACCCCTATTTTTGACCCAAAACCCTATTTTAAACACAAAACCCTAAATTCGACCCAAAACCCAAATTTTTGACCAAACCCTAGTTTTTATCTAAAACCCTAATTCTAACCTTATTTTGACCCAAACCCCAATTTTTAAATCGAAACCTAATTTTAACCCAAACCCTAATTTTAAATCAAACCCTAATTTTAAACCGAAACCGTAATTTTACCAAAACCCTATTTTAAACTCAAAATCCTATTTCAAACCCTAAACCGTAATTTTGACCATAAACCCTAATTTTTACCCAAAACCCTATTTCAAAACCTAAACCCTAATTTTGACCCAAAATCCTAAAGTTTACCCAAAACCATATTTCTAACCCTAGTTTTGACCATAAACCATCATTTTGACCCAAAACCCTATTTTGACCAAAACCATATCTAACCCTATTTTTACCCAAAACCCTATTTTAAACTCAAACCACTAATTTCAGCCCAAAACCTAATTTTGACCAAAACCCAATTTTACCCACAACCCTAACCCTATTTTTTGACCCCAAAACACTATTTTAAACTCAAAACCCTATTTCAATCCCTAAACCTTAATTTTGACTGAAACCCTCAATTGGACCCAAACCTAATTTTGACCCGAAACACTATTTTTTACCCAAAACCCTAATTCTAACCCTATTTTAAACTCAAAACCCTATTTCAAACCCTAAACCCTAAATTTGACCCCAAATCCTAAATTTGACCAAGAACCCTAATTTTGACCAAACCCTTATTTTACCCATAACCCTATTTCTAACTTTATTTTTGACCCAAACCCTACTTTAAATTCAAAACCCTATTTCAAACCCTAAACCCTAATTTTGACCCCAAACCCTAATTTTTAACTACCGTAATTCTAACCCTATTTTGGACCAAAAACCTATTTTAAAATCAAACCCTATTTTTGACCCAAAACCTAGGGTTACCCAAAACCCAAATTCTAACCCGATTTTGGCCATAAACCCAATTATTAAATCAAAACCTTGATTTGCTAAAACCCTAACCCCCCCAAACCCTAATTATAACCCAAAACCCTAATTTTGACCGAAACCTTAATTTTACCCAAGACACTAACTCTAACCCAATTTTTGATGCAAACCCACTTCTAAACCCTATTTTGACCCAAACCTAATTTTACCCCAAACCCTAGTTTTGACCTAAACCTATTTAATCCAAGCCTATTTTTACCAAAACCCTAATTCTAACCCTATTTTTGACCTAAAACCCTTTTAAAATCAAAACCCTATTTCAAACCCTAAACCCTAATTTTGACCAAAACCTCAATTTGACCGGAACCCTAACTTTGACCAAAACCTCAATTTGGAACTTAACCCTTAGTCTTACCCTATTTTTGACCCAAAACCCTATTTTAAACTCAAAACCCTATTTCAAACCATAAACCCTAATTTTGACCATAAACCCTGTTTTTTATCTAAAACCCTAATTCTAACATTATTTTTGACCCAAACCCTGATTTTTAAATCAAAACCCTAATTTTAACCCAAAACCTAATTTTAAATCAAAACCCTAATTTTAACCCGAAACCGTAATTTACCATAAACCATATTATAAACTAAAAACCCTATTTCAAACCCTAAAACCAATTTGACCATAAACCCTATTTTACCCAAACCACAATTCTCCTAAACCCTAATTTTGAACCTAAATCCTAAAGTTTACCCAAAACCATATTTCTAACCTAATTTTGACCTTAAACCCTAATTTCACCCCAAACACTAACCTAACCTATTTTGACCCAAAACCCTATTTTAAACTCAAACCCCAATTTGACCCAAACCCTAATTTTGGACCAACCTATTACCCAAACCCTAATTCTAACCCTATTTTGACCCAAATCGTATTTTTAAACTCAAACCTATTTCAATCCCTAAACCCTAATTTGACCAAACCTAAATTTACCCATTACCCTAATTCTAACCCTATTTTAAACTCAAAACCCTATTTCAAACCCTAAACCCATTTTTGACCCACAATCCTAAATTTGACCTTGCCCTTATTTTACCCAAAACCTAATTCTAAAATTATTTTTTAACCCCCAACCCTTTAAATTGAAAACCACTAACCCTAAACCCTAATTCTAACCCTATTTTTATCCAAAACCCTATTTTAAACTCAAAACCCTATTTCAAACCCTAAACCCAATTTGACCGAAACCCTCAATTTGACCCAACCCTATGTTCGGAAAACCCTAATTTTACCGAAACCCAATTATAAACTCAAAACCCTATCAAACCCTAAACCCAATTTTAACCCAAAATCCTACCACCTAACCAATTTTGACCAGGAACATACTTTAAAACCCTAATTAACCTTATTTTTGACCCAAACCCTATTTTAAATTCAAAACCCTATTTCAAACCCTAAACCCTAATTTAGACCCAAACCTAATTTTTACCTAAACCGACTTAACCCTATTTTTTGACCCAAAACCTATTTTAAACTCAAAACCCTAATTTTGACCCGAACCCTAATTTTGCAAAACCCAAATCAACCCTATTTTTTACCTAAAAACCATAAATCAAAACCCCATCTTTACTGAAAACCACATTCGCCCCAACCCTAATTTAACCCAAAACCTAACCCGAACCCAATTCCCAAAACCCAATTTCTAACTTTGTCAAAGCCATTTTAAACTCAAAACCCTATTTCAAACCCAAACCCTTATTTTGACAAAACCCTATTTTAAACCCCAAAACCCTAATTTTACCTAAAACCCTAATTAACCCAAAACCGTAATTTTCACCAAACCCTGATTCTAACCCTGTTTTTGACCCAAACCCCAATTTGACCCAAAACCTCATTTTACCTAAAACCCTAGTTTTACGCTAATTTTCCAAAGCCCAATTTTACCCAAACCCTAATTCTAACCCTATTTTTGAGCCAAAACCCTATTTTAAACTTAAAACCCTATTTCAAACCCTAAACCCTAATTTTCACAAGCTCAATTTAACCAGCAACCTCAATTTGACCCAAAATCACAATGACCCAACCCTTATTCTAACCTATTTTTGACCCAAAACCCTATTTTAAACTCAAAACCTAATTTCCATCAAAAACCCAAATTTTGACCAAACCCTAGTTTTTATCTAAAACCTAATTCTAACCTTTTAATTTTGACCCAACTCCAATTTAAATCGAAACCCTAATTTTAACCCAAACCCTATTTAAATCAAAACCCTAATTTTAAACTGAAACGGTGATTTCCCCAAACCCTATTTTAAACTCAAAAATCCTATTTCAAACCCTAAACGTTTTGACCATAAACCTAAATTTTACCCAAACCCATTTCAAACCTAAACCCTAATTTGACCCAAATCTAAAGTTTACCCAAACCATATTTCTAACCCTAGTTTTGACCATAAACCATAATTTTGACCAAACCCTATTTTTGACCAAACCCTTATCTAACCCTATTTTTTACCCAAAACCCTATTTTAAACTCAAAACTAATTTCACCCAAAACCTCACTTTGACCAAACCCTAATTTCCCACAACCCTAATTCTAACCCTTTTTTGACCCAAAACACTATTTTTAAACTCAAAACCCTATTTCAATTCCTAAACCTTAATTTTGACTGGAAACCCCAGGACCCGTAACCCCACTTTGACCAAACCCTAATTCTTACCCAAAACCCTAATTCTAACCCCTATTTTAAACTCAAAACCTATTTCAAACCCTAAACCCTAATTTTACCCCAAATCCTAAATTTGACCAAGAACCTTATTTGACCGAAACCTAATTTTACCCAAAACCCTAATTCTAACCTTATTTTGGACCAAACCCTACTTTAAATTCAAAACCCTATTTCAAACCCTAAACCCTAATTTTGACCCCAAACCTAATTTTTACCTAAAACCGTACTCTAACCCCTATTTTGGACCAAAAACCCTATTTTAAAATCAAAACCCTATTTTTGACCCAAAACCCTAAGGTTACCCAAAACCCAAATTAACTTGTTTTGCCATAAACTTATTAAATCAAAACCTGATTTTGACCAAAACCCTAATTTTGCTCAAAACCCTAATTATAACCCAAAACCTAATTTTGACCAAAACCTTAATTTTACCCAACTAATTCTAACCCGATTTTTGATGCAAAACCCTAATTCTAACCCTATTTTGACCAAAACCCTAATTTTAACCCCAAACCCTAGTTTTGACCCTAAACCCTAATTTTAATCCGTTAGCCTATTTTTACCCAAAACCTAATTCTAACCCTATTTTTTGACCCAAAACCTACTTTAAAATCAATACCCTATTTCAAACCCTAAACCCTAATTTTGACCAAAACCTCGTTTGACCAGAACCTAACTTTGTCCAAAACCTCCATTTGACCAGGAACCCTAAGTCTTCTACTTTTGATTCCAAACCCTATTTTAAACTCAAAACCCTATTTCAAACCATAAACCCTAATTTTGACCATAAACCCTATTTTTTTTATCTAAACCCTAATTCTAACATTATTTTTGACCAAACCCCAACTTTAAATCAAACCCCAATTTTAACCCAAAACCCTTTTTAAATCAAAACCCTAATTTTAACTTGAAATGTAATTTTACCATAAACCATATTATAAACTAAAAACCCTATTTCAAACCCTAAACCGTAATTTTGACCATAAACCTTATTTTTCCCCAAAACCCATTTCAAAATCTAAACCCTAATTTTGAACCTAAATCCTAAAGTTTACCCAAAACCATATTTCTAACCCTAATTTTGACCTAAACCCTAATTTCGACCCAAAACACTAACTCTAACCCGATTTTGACCCAAAACCCTATTTTAAACTCAAACCCTAATTTCGACCCAAAACCTAATTTGGACCAAACCTAATTTTACCCAACCCTAATTCTAACCTTTTTTTGACCCAAAACCGTATTTTAAACTCAAACCTATTTCTAACCTAACACCCAATTTTGACCAAACCCTCAATTTCACCCATTACCCTAATTCTACCCCCTATTTTAAACTCAAAACCCTATTTCAAACCCTAAACCCTAATTTTGACCCACAATCTCAAATTTGAACCCAACTTTATTTTACCCAAAACCCTAATTCTCAAAGTATTTTGACCCCAAACCCTACTTTAAATTGAAAACCCTATTTGAAACCCTAAACCCTAATTCTAACCCTATTTTTGATCCAAAACCCTATTTTAAACTCAAAACCCTATTTCAAACCTAAACCCAATTTGGAAACCCCCAATTTGACCCCACCCTAATTTTGACCAAACCCTAATTTTACAAACCCTATTATAAACTCAAAACCTATTTCAAACCCTAAACCCATGGACCCAAAATCCTAAATTTGACAACCCTAATTTTGACCATTTTTCTCAAAAACCCTAATTCTAACCTTAATTTTTGACCAAACCTATTTTAAATTCAAAACCCTATTTCAAACTCCAAACCAATTTTGACCCTAAACCTAATTTTTACCAAATAAAATGTTCTCCTATTTTTGACCGAAACTCTATTTAACTCAAACCTGATGTTGAGCCCAGAAATGCCTTTGCCCAAGATTCTCCAGATTTTTGACCTCAAAACCCAGTGATTAAATCAAAACCTGATTTTGACCGAAACCTTTGGCCCCAAGACTAGTTCCCAAAACCCACTTAACCCGAAAAGCTACTCTTGCTACTAATTCTAACAATTTTTGGAACCAAACTCTTTCTTTTGAATTCAAAACCATGTCAAACCCTAAACCTTATTTTGACCAAAACCATATTTTAAACCTAGAACTAATTTTGACCCCAGACCTAATTTTAACCCATTTACCCAAAACCTAAATCTAACCCTTTTTTGACCAAAACCCTAACTGACCCAAACCCCACTTTACCCGAAACCTAGCTTTTTGACTAATTTAATCCAAAGCCTAATTTTACCTGTAAAACCCTAATTCTAACCCTATTTTTGACCAAAACCCTATTTTACACTTAAAAACTATTTCCAAACCCTAAACCCTAATTTTGAAAAAAAGCCTAATTTGACCCTGGAACCCCCCTAACTTTGACTAAAATCTACCCAAGGAACCCTTATTCTAACCCTATTTTTGACCAAACCCTTTTTTAAACTCAAAAACCTAATTTTACCCAAAACCAAAATTTTGACCCAAACCCTAGTTTTTATCTAAAACCCTAATTCTAACCTTATTTTGACCCCAACCCCTATTTTAAATAAACCTAATTTTAACCCCAAACCTAATTTTAAATCAAACCCTAATTTTAAACCGAAATTTTTTAAAAACCCTATTTTAAACTCAAAACCTATTTCAAACCAAAACCGTAATTTTGACCATAAACCACTAATTTTACCCAAACCCTATTTCAAACCCTAAACCCTAATTTTGACCCTAAATCCTAAAGTTTACCCAAAACCATATTTCTAACCCCTAGTTTTGACATAAACCATAATTTTGACCAAACCCTATTTTTGACCAAACCCTTATCTAACCTTATTTTTTACCAAAACCCTATTTTAAACTCAAAACACTAATTTCGACCCAAAACCCTAATTTTGACCAGGAAACCTAATTTTACCCAAACCAAATTCTAACACTATTTTTGACCCACAAACACTATTTTTAAACTCAAAACCCTATTTCAATCCCTAAACCTTAATTTTGACTAGAAACCCTCAATTGGACCGGACCTAATTTTGACCAGAAACCCTAATTTTACCCAGAATACCAATTCTAACCTTGAAACCCTATTTTAAACTCAAACCTATTTCAGACCCTAAACCTAATTTTGACCCCAAATATTAAACCTAATTTTGACCCTAAACCGTAATTCTAACCCAATTTTCACCTATGTTTGACCCAAAACCTATTTTAAATTCAAACCCTATTTACACCCTAAACCCTAATTTTGACCCAAAACCCTAATTTTGCCTAAACTTCTATTTTTTGGACCAAAAAACCCTATTTTTAAATCAAACCTATTTTCCCAAACTCCAACCATTAACCCGATTTTGACACAAGAAACCTTGATTTTGACCCGAAAACCACTAATTTTTACCCAAAACCTAATTTTACCAGAAACCTTAATTCTAAACACCTAATTTTAACTAGATTTTTTTAAACCCTAACCCCTAGTGACCAAAATCCTAAACTTTAACCCTAGTTTTACCTGAAATACGAGTTTATGCCAAAACTAATTCTAACCTTATTTTTGACCTAATCCTATTTTAAATCAAAACCCTATTTCAAACCCTAAACCCTAATTTTTACACCAGAAAACTCAATTTGACCAACACCATATGTTTAAACTCGAGAACCCAATTGACCAAAACTAATTTTTACTAAAACCAAATTCTAACCAAACCTATTTTTGACCATAAACCTAATTTTTAAATCAAAACCTAATTTTGACATACTATTTTTGTCCAAAACCTAATTTTAATCCAAAACCTAATTTTAACTCAAAACCTAATTTTATCAAAACCCTAATTTTAACTAGATTTTCCATGAGCCATATTTAGACTTGAAACCCTGTTCGACCTAAACCGTATTTTTACCCAAAACCTAGGGAATTTTAAGCCGAAACCTAATTTCAAAAAAACACTAATTTTACCTAAAACCTAATTTTACATTGTTAATATTTGCTAACCAGCAACTCTGACCTAGATTATCCTATTTAAACTCAAAACAAACAATTTTGACCGAACTAATTTTTACCCAAAACCACAATTCTAACCTTATTTTTGACCCGAGCCATATTTTAAATTCAGAACCTATTTCTATCCCTAAACCACTAATTTTTACCTTAAACCCTAATTTTACCCAAAATAATTCTACCATTTACTCCAAATCCCTATTTCAGCCACTACAACCAGAACCTAAATTTTTGACTAACCTAATTTTGACCAAACCTAATTTTTACCCAAAACCATAATTCTAAACTTATTTTTGACTAAACCTATTTTGAATTCAAACCTATTTTAGACACAAACCCTAATTTTACCCAAAAAAATAAACTAATTCTAACCCTATTTTTGATCCAAGACCACTATATTTTACTCGAACCTTATATAACCTATTTTTATAAAACCTATTTTTAAACTCAAAACCACTAATTTAACCTAAACCCTAATTTTAACCTGAAACCTAATTTCCCAAAACCATATAACACTTACTAAAATCCTATTTCCCACCTAAACCTATTTTGACCAAAATCCTAAATTTGACCCAGAACCCTAATTTTGACCCGAAACCTAATTTTACCCAAACCCTAATTCTAACCTTATTTTAAACAAACCCTATTTTAAATTCAAAACCTACTTTTCCAAACCCTAAATTTGACCAAACCTAATTTACCAACTAATTTTACCCAAACCCTAATTTTAACTCAAATTCCCTGATCCCATTTAAATTTCCAAAACCTAATTTTTGCTCAAAACTAAGGTGGCCCTAAAACTCAATTTTACCTAAAACACAAGTCACCACTATTTTTGACCCAAAATCCACAATTTTAAACTCAAAACCTTATTTCAAACCCTAAACCCTAATTTTTACCAAAAACCAATTTTCCCCAAAACCTATTTTGACCCAAACCCTAATTTTTAAATCAAAGCCTAATTTTTACCAAAAACCCTAATTTTTTTTTTTTACACAAACCTAATTTTAACCCAAAACCAATTTACCAAATCCTAATTTGAAAACCCTTTAAAAAACCTATTTTTACCCAAAACCATAATTCTAAACTTAATTTACAAAAAACTCTATTCAAACTAAAAACCATATTTCAAACTCTAAACCCTAATTTTACCCAAAACCTATTTTCACACCTAAAACCTAATTTTCCTATTCTAACCTAATTTTTATCTAAAACCTAATTGACCTTGAACATAGTTGTTGACCCAAACCAAATTTCCTAGAACTATCAAAACCTAATTAAACCTTATTTTTGTTCAAACCAATTTTAATCAAAACCTAATTTTAACCCTAAACCCTAATTTTCCTAAATCTAAACCTTATTTTCTCAAACAACCTAAGTAATTTTACCCCAAACCCTATGTTAACTCAAACCCTAATTTCAAACAGAAACCCTAATTTTCCCAAAACCTAATTACAACCATTTCATAAACCCTAAATTTAAACTAAATCACATTTTACCCGAAACCATAATTCTAAATTTAATTTTATTTGAAACCATATTTTTAACCAAAACCTATTTCTAACCTAAGTTTGCACAAAACTAATTTTCAAACCTAAAAACCATTTGACCCAAAACCTAATTTTCAACTACCCAAAACCTCCCATTTGATCAAAACACTATTTTAACAAAATACTATTTCTAACCTAAAACTAATTTTGACTCAAAACCTCAATTTGACCCAGCCTAAGTGTGACCCGAAAACCAAATTTTACCAAACTGCAATTCTAACCATAAGAGAAAACCTAATTTAAACTCAAATCTGTTCGCATGTTAAACACTAATTTTTGACAGACCTATTTGACGACTCACAATGTCTAGAAAACCAAATTTACCATTTACCCGATAACCTAATTTTGACCGAAAATAATTTGATCAAACCCTAATTTTACCCAAAACCCTAATTTTAACCTGTTTTTGACCAAAACCATATTTTAAACTCAAAACCCTATTTCAAACCCTAATAATTTTGAACCTAAACTCTAGTTTTTACCTAAACCTTATTTCAAACCCTAAAAACCACTATTTTTGACCACTAAATCAAGTTTACCAAAAACTTAGAATTCTATCATAGTTTTGACCCAAATCTTAATTTTGACTAAAACCTATTTTTGACCCAAGATTTTAATTCACACACTATTTTGACCAAATCCTAATTTTTGACTAAAACCAGAATTTAAAGCCAACCCTAATTTTGAGGAAATCCTAATGTTGACCAATACTAATTCTAGAACCTATTGCAACAATTACAAAACCTATTTTGATCTAAAACCTAAAACCAGGCAATTTTAAGAGCCACTAATTGGTAGCTTGACCTAATTTTATTGAAACCTGATTTGACCCAAAACTAATTGTAACTTTGTTTTTGACCCCAAACCATATTTTCAATCAAACCTATTTCAAATCCTAAACTATAATTTTGACCTAGACCCACAAATTCTAACCATAACATTTTTGACAAACCTAATTTAACTCAAAACCCTAATTTTGACCCAAATAATGTGTGACTAAAACCTAATTTTACCCAAAACCATAATTTTAACCCTATTTTTGATAAAACCTATTTTAAACTCAAAATCTATTTCAATCCCTAAACCTAATTTTCCAAACCTAATTTGACTCAAAGCTAATTTTATCGAAACCTAATTTTACTTAAAACCTAATTCTAACCTATTTTAACCATTTTAAATCACCCCTATTTCAAACCCTAAATAATTTTGGCCAAAATACAACAAATTTTTCCAGGAATCGTAATTTTAAACCCAATTTTTATTCAAAACCTAATTATTAAAATTTTTTTGACCCACCTAATTTTACTCAAAACCTCAAATTCTAAACCCAAATTTTGACCCATAAAATCTAGGACCCGAAAAAGGAGAATTCTAAGCCTCATTTTGAAAAAGTACAATGTTTTTGACTGTAACTATTTTGCCCATTCAAAGAATACCGATTTGACTTATAATCTTAATGTTGAAACAAAATAGAATTTTGGTCCATGTTTGCCCTAATTTTGGCTTGAACCAAAAGTAATTTTTGACCCTGATGGCCTGTTTTGACCCAAACCTGATTTAATTCAAAACCTTGGTTCAACCTAGTTGTGGTCCAAAACTATTTCCAACCGGTTACAAAACCCTGGTTCGGCCTAAACCTGAATTTTGACCTAGAATAAATTATTTTAATAAGCGTAATTCACAACCTATTTGAAACTTCTTGACCAAGACCTAAATTTCAACCCTAATTAAGTTGACTAGTAATCTAAATGAAACTCTAATTTAAACATAATTTTGCATATAATTTTAATTTTGAATCAAAACATTTATTTTGACCAAATACTAGTTTTAGCCACTGAACCAAACCTAGTTTGGTGAAACCACAAAGTACCCGCCCTAAGTGATCAATGTTTTGACCAGGACACCTAGTTTTTAACTCAAACCCTTTCTGACACGAACGTAGAATTTTTGGCTCAAAACCACAATTTGACCCAAACCCCTAATTTTGAATAAGAACCTAATTTTACTTCTACCCTATTTTTGTTCCCGAAACATATTTTAAACTCAAAACTTCTTTTTTCAATCCTAGACCACTAATTTTGACCAAAACCTAATTTTTTATCTAGAACCTCTAACTTTTATGAAACATAATTCAAGCAAACCCTAATTTTAACTTATTTTTTACATTTAAACCAAATTTTGAACAAAACCGAAATTTTTAACCCTAAACCAATTTTGACCGAAACCCTAATTGACCCCGTATACAACATTAGAAAAACCTAATTTTTACCAAATATTGGAACCTAAACCCTATTTTTGACCCTAAATCCTAAAGTTTTACAAACCATATTCCCCAAAACCCTAATTTTTACTCGAACCCGGTAATTTGCCACAAACCACTGTTTTGACCAAAACCCTTTTGAAACCACTAATCGATCAAGAAACCCAATGGTAGTCAAAACCTATTTGAAACCTAAATCCTAATTTTGACCTAAATCCTAAAGTTTACCAAAACCATATTTCTAACCCTAGTTTTGACCTTAAACCTAATTTTGACCAAACCCTATTTTTACCCAAGCTAATCCTAGTATATTTTGACCCAAAACCTAATTTCGCCCAAACTCAGAGAAACCTAATTACCCAAACCACATATTTTTGACCCAAAACCTATTTTTGACCACAAAACCTAATTTACCCAAAAACAAAACCACTAATTTTAAAACCTATTTTTGACAAAACACTATTGTGAACTCAAACTAAGTTGACCACTAGAATTCTAATTTTGACCCAAAACTAATGGACGAGAAAACCTAATTTTGATCCAAAACCTAATTTTTAAACTCAAAACCCTAATTCTAACCTATTTTTGACCATAAACCCAATTTTTACTCCAAACCCTATTTCAAACCTAAACCTAATTTTATGCCTAAATCTGTAAGTTTACAGAATACATCTTATTATACATTAAAATAGTAATTTTGATAACCCTGATTTTGACATAAACCTAATTTTCCAATCCAAAACCCTAATTTTGAAGAAACTTACTTAGACCAAATCATAACCCTATTAACCCAATTCTAAACTTATTTTTGACCAATCCAATTTAAACAAAACCCTAATTTTAATAAAACTAATTTTACTCAGCCCTAATTCTAACCTTGTTTTACCAAAACCCTATTCCAAACCTATCCCCAATTGAAAACCTAATTTTGACCCGACTTTAATTTTGACTGGAAACCCTAGTTTTACCCAAAAACCCTAATTCTCCCTTATTTTTCACCCGAAACCACTAATTCATATTCAAACCCTGTTCCAAACTCTAAACCATATTTCCAAACCTAATTTTGATCAAACTGTAATTCGGAACCTAGCTTTGATGAAACCACAGATTTGACCCGAACCCTAATCTTACCCTATTTTTTGACCCCAAAACACTATTTTAACCTAAAACCAATTTGACGAACCTAATTTTAAATTAAAATGCAAATTTTTATCTAAAACCCTAATTTTGACTTGATAAATTGGAATTTAATTTAACCCTGTTATTAAAACCCTAAATTAACTCGAAACCTAATTTTGCATGACCCAAACCAATTTTAAATTCAAACCTGTTCAACCCTAAGCAGTAATTTTGACCTAAACCCTAATTTTACCTAAAGCCGTTTTTCTAACTTTAAACTCAACACCCTAATTTCGACCCCTAAGGTAATGTTTACCCCAAATAACCTAAATTGGACCCGGAACCCTAATTGACCCAAACCTAATTTTACCCAAAACCTAATTCTTATAAATTCTAATTTGCCACCAAACCACTAATTTTACAATTCATAAATCTACCTATTTTACCCAAACCAAATTTTAAATAAAACCTTAATTTGACATCTTAATTTAACCACTAATTTTGTCCAAACCTAATTACTCTGAAACACTTATATAACCCTGAATTGAACAGCTTATTTTCAACTCAAAACCTAATTTGACCCAGAATCCTAGTATTGACTACCCTAATTTTATTCAGAACCAAAAAAGTAATTCTGACCTATTTTTGAATAAACTTGAAATCCTATTTCAACCCTAATACCTAATTTTTACTCAAATCGTAGATTTTATTGATTAATTTTCACCTAAATAACCTATTTTAAACACAAAACCCTATTTCAAACCCTAAACCCTAATTTTGACCAAAATCCTAATTTTTATCCAGAACCTAATTTTGACCAAAATCCTAATTTTACCACCCTAATTGACCTATTTTTGAACCTAAAAAAAAACCCTATTTTAAACTCTAAACCATAATTTTTACCTAGAACTAATTTTATTAAAAGTTTGACCCCCAACCCCAAATTTAAACTAAAACCTATATTTGACAACCAAAACCATAATTTTGACCTAAAAAAATTATTAAACAAAATTAAAGATTTGACAGAAAACCATAATTTTGCCCCTAAATCCCAAGTTTAAAAAACCCTAATTCAACCAAACCTAATTTTATTCACCCTAATTCTGAATTTTTGATACAGCTAATTTCAACTAAACCCTGGTTGACAATAAACCATTATTTTAATCAAAAACCATAATTTTACCCAGAACCTAATTTTTAACCAAAACCAATTTTAACCCAAACCTTAAATTTTTTATCTAAAACCTAATTCTAACGTTATATTTGAAATCTAATTTTAAATAAAACCTAATTTTTAAAAGGACCATAATTTTAATCCAAAGCCTAGTAATTTACCTGAAACCCCTAATTCCTATTTTTGACCAAACCCTATTTGCTATAAAACTTTTTTTACAACCTAAACCTAATTTTGACCCGAAATTCAATTTGACCCGAACCTCATTTCAACCGTAAACCAAATTTGACCCAGTCAGTTACCCTAGACCCAAATTCTATTTTTTTGACTCAAACCCTATTCACCTAAAACTAATTTTGACCCTAAACCCTAATTTTTATCTAAAACCCTAATTCTAACCTTATTTTTGTCCAAAACAATTTTAAATCGAAAAAAAAATATTTTAAATCAAAACCAAATTTTTAATTAATCATAATTTTACCCAAAACCAATTTTAAACTCAAACTCTATTTCAAACAACTAATAAGTAATTTGGATCATAAACCTAATTTTTACCCAAAACCTATCTCGGGAACCACAATCCAAATTTTACCTAAATCTAAAAAAAAGTTTGAAAACCATATTTTCGCCCTAGTTTTGACCATAAACCAATTTTGACCCAGAAATCCATTTTTGAACCAAAACCAAATCTAACCATCTTGACCAAATACTATTTTAAACTCAAAACCTAATTTTACCAAAACCCCAATTTTAACAACCACTAATTACTAAAACCAAATTCTGCCCTAATTTTTGACCTAAAACCATATTACAACTCAAAAACACTATTTTTAACCCTAAAACCTAATTTTACTCAAACCAAAAATCTAATCTAATTTTAAATCCCAATTCCAGATTTTAAAAAAAAAACCTAAAATTTTTGACCCAAACCTAATTTACCCATAATCTAATTTAACTAACCAAATTTTACCCAAACCATTCTATAACCATATTTTAAGAAAAACCAAATTTTAAACTCAAAAGCCTAATTTACAAATCCTAGAACCAAACAATAATTTTTTGACTAAAAACCCATTTTAAATCCAAAACCTAATTTTGTACCAAACCATAATTTTGATTTTAAACCTAATTTTACCAAAACCCTAATTCTAACCCAAAAATAATTTTCAAAACCCTAATTTTGTTAAACCTAGTTTTGATACTACCCTAGTTTTGACCTAATATTTATCAAAAACCATAATTTACCAAAACCTAATTCTAACCTATTTTTGACCAAAACCTATTTTAAACTAAAACCATATTTAACCTAAACCTAAGTTTAATTAATTTTCAAATCTTAATTTGATTAAAATCTAAAGTTGACCAAAAACCCTAAAAACAAGTAGACCCAAAACCTAATTTGAACCTAGTTGTGATCCAAACAATTTTAAATCAAAACCTAATTTCAAACCCCATAATTTTACTAACCCTAGTTTTTTCAAAACCATTTATTCAAATAATTTTTACAAAACTAAACAAAACCAAATTCTAAATTTATTAACCTAATTTAAATCAAAAACCTAATTTTCCAAAACCATAATTTTAAATAATACCATAAAAACTCAAAACTTTCATCTAAACCGTAATTTTACCAAAACAAATTTAATTACCTAAACTATTTCAAAACCCTAAACCACCATAAGTTTTAACTCCTAAACAATTTGCAAAATCATGTTTCTAACCCTAGTTTTGACCAAAAAAAAAAAAAAAATAAACCAAATTTTGACCAAAATTTTTCCAAAAACTTAATAACCTATTTTTACCAAACCTATTTTAAATCAAAACCTATTTTTACCAAAAAAGTTAGACCTAAAAGTTACACTAGTTAAATTTTTGCTCAAAACCATATTTTAAACTCAAAACCCTATTTTTAACCACAAAACCAGTAATTTTACCAAAAAAAATCAAACCCAATTTATTTGACAAATCTAATTTTGCTTAAATCCTAATTAACCATCTAAACCCAAATTTTGACCTAACCAAATTTGTTAAAACCCTAATTCTCAACCCAAATTTGAAAAAAACCTAATTTAAATTAAACCACTATTTTACCCAAAGCATCACTTGGTTTGAAAAAACCCTATTTTAATCCCAAAACCTTAATTTTGACCAAAATAATTTTTAACTAAGGATAATTTTCTTAAACCCTAATTAAACAACCTATTATGAGAACCTAATTTTGCGAAACCCTAGTTTTGACCACTAATTTCGATCCGAGACCTATTTTACCCGAAACCATAATTCTAACCCTATTTTTGACCCAAAACCCTATTTTTAAACTTAAAACCCAATTTTTAACCGATAAACCTAATTTACCAGGCTTAATTTACCGAAACCTAGTTTACCCGAGAACCATATTTGTTCTAATCTATATTTTTGACCAAACCTATTTTAAATAAAACCCTATTTCAAAACCTAATTTTGACCCAAACCTAGTTTTTATCTAAAAATACTAATTCTAACATATTTTTGACCCAAACCCCGATTTTAAATCAAAACCAATTTTCACCTAATTTTATCAAAACCTAATTTTAACCAAAAGTAATTTTACCCAAATCTATTTTAAACTCAAAATCCTTTTCAAACCTAAACTAATTTTGACCATAAATAATTTTTCCCCAATTTCAAACCTAAACCCTAATTTTGACCCTAAATCCTTACACAACCATATTTCTAACCCTAGTTTTGACCAAAACCATAATTTTACCAAAACCTATTTTTACCAGAAACCATATCTAACCTATTTTTACCCAAAACCCTATTTTAAACTCAAAACCTAATTTAAGCCAAAACCTAATTTTGACCGAAACCTAATTTTACACAAAACCCTATTTCAAACCTAAACCTAATTTTGACCTAAATCCTATAACCAAGTTTATCCTAAACCTAGTTTTGAACTAAACCTAATTTTTGACCTAAACCCTAATTCTAAATTTTTGACTCAAAATCTTATTTTAAACTCAAAACCTAATTTGCCAAAACCTAATTTTGACCAACCTAATTTTACCATTCCTAATTCTAAACTATTTTTGACCCAAAACTTATTTTAAACTCAAAACCTATTTTAATCCCTAAACCTTAATTTTCAAAACCCTAATTGTACCCAAACCTAATTTTGATGAGAACCAAATTTTATCCAAAACCTAATTCTAACCATTTAAACTCAAACCTTATTTCAAACCCTAAACCCTAATTTTACAATCAATTTGACCACCTAATTTTACCCGAAACCTAATTTTATCCAAAACCAAATTCTAACCTTGTTTTTGACCCCAGCCTGTTTTAGATCAAAAACCGTTATTTCAACCCTAAACCCTAATTTGGACCAAATCCTAATTTTTACCCCAAATTCTAACATTTGAACTAAAGCCTAATTTTAACTCAAAACCTGTTTTATTCCAAACCCTAATTTTTAACATAAATTTAACAGTAAATAACCCCAATTTTTACTATTTTAAATTAACCCTAAGCGTAATTTTTATCAAAACCCTAATTTTACCCCAAAACCCTGATTTCACCAACTTGATTTTTGACCAAACCAAACAAAACCCTATTAAACTAAACCTTATTTTAACCCTAGTTTTAACTAGAAACCATAATTTTGTTAAAACCCTAATTTTAAAAAAGTAAACTCGAAACCCTAATCTAAAACTATTTTTAAGCCTAATTTTGACTCAAAATCCTAATTTTTCAAATCCTGGTTTTACAAAAATCAAAAGCCTATTTAAAAAATAATTCTAACCTATTTTTGAACCAAAATCTATTTTAAACTTAAAACCCTATTTATAACCCTAAACCCTAATTTTACCCAAAGCCAATTGAACCTTTTTGACCAAAACCACAGTTTCCCAAAACCCTAATGACCCAAACCTAATTTTAACCAAAACCTAATTTACCAAAACCTAATTTACCCAAAAACCTAACTAACCTATTTTTGACCCAAACCCTAATTTTAAAATCAAACCTAATTTCACCCCTATTCATCGAACTTAATTTTGACCAACCCTAATTTTTGACCAAAGCCTTTTTTAACCCAAAAGAAAGCCATAGTTTTGACAAACACTAACCCGAAACCGTATTTCACCCTAAACCTTAATTTTTCCTAATTCTAACATATTTGGAAACCTAATTTTTAACTTGAAACCCTAGTTTCCCAATTTTAATCAGAAACCTATTTTTACCCCAAACCTAATTCAACCTAATTTTGACCAAAACCCTATTTAAACTTAAAACCTATTTCAAACCCTAAATCTAATTTTTCCAAAACCTAATTACCATTGACCCAACTATTTTGACCAAAACCTAATTTGACCCTGAAAAATTATTCTAACACTATTTTTACCAAAACCTATTTTAAACTCAAAACCTAATTTCCCAAAACCCTAATTTTACTAAAAACCTAGTTTTTATCTAAAACCCTAATTAACCTTATTTTTGACAAAATAATTTAATCAAACCTAATTTTAACCCACATCCAACACTAATTTTAACTTAAATATTAATTTTACCCAAACAACCCTATCCCTTTAAACTTTAAACCGTATTTAGACCCTAAACCTAATTTTTACCCACCAAAAAAACCCTAATTGAACCATAAACCTAATTTTTACCAAAACCATAATTCTAACCTATTTTTGACCACAAAACCCTACAAACCATAATTTTGACCCAAAACCCTATTCATCTGAAAACTAATTCTAACCTATTTTTACCCAACCAATTTTAAACTCAAAACCTAATTTACAAAAAACTTAATTTTGACAAAACCTAATTTTACCAAACCAAAACCCTATTTTAAACTCTAAATAATCCACATAACCTAATTTTGACCATAAATCCAAATTTTATCCAAAACCATATTTCTAACCTAGTTTTACCCAAAACCTATTTTTTCCTCAAAACCCTAATTCCCACCCAAAACCCTAATTTTCCTAATAACACCTAATTTTACCCACAACTAATTTTGCCCAAAACTTATTTTACCCAAACCTATTTTTAACTCAAACTAATTTTTGACTCCTAAAACCTTGATTTTAACCTGTAAACTCTAATTGGACCCTAAACCTAATTTGACCCAAAACAAATTTACCTAATTTTACCCACCTAATTCTAAAAAACTCTATACCAAAAACATAATTTTGACCCAAAACCTAATTTGACCAGAACCTAATTTGACCAAGAACCCTATTTTACCAACCACTAATTCTAGCCTATTTTCCCAATACCTATTTTAGATTAAACCTGATTTCAACCTTAAACCACAATTTTGACCTAAAACCTAATTTTTACAACCAATCTAACCTTTTTTGCCAAAACCAATTTTAAAAACCCCTAATTTTTAACCAAATCCTAAATTTGACCCAAAACCTAGTTTTACCAAAACCTAATTTAACCTGAAAATCTATTTTTAATCCTAAGCCGAAGTTTTGATCAAAACCCTATTTAAACCCTAAACAATAATTTTGACCTAAATAAAGTTTGGACAAAACGGTAATTTAACAAAAAAAACCTAATTTTGACAACCTAATTTTGACCCAAAACCAAATTTTTAAAACTTTTTAAAAACCTAATTTTAACCCAAAACCTATTTTTAACCAAAACCCCTAATTTTAACCCAAAACCCTAATTCTCCCCTAAACTATGACCTATTTTTTAAACCCTAATTTTAATACCTATTTTGTCCTAAAACATAATTTTACCTAACCCTAATTTTACCTTAAACCTAGTCTAACTATTTTTGACCCAAAACCCTATTTTTAACTCAAAACCCTAATTTTACCCAAAACCCTAATTTTACAAAACCTAGTTTTACCCAAAGCCTAATTCTAACCTTTTTTTGACCCAAACCTATTTTTTAAACTCAAAGCCTATTTCAAACCCTAAACCCTTATTTTGATAAAACCTGTTTAAACCAAAGCCTAATTTTGTTAAACCTAATTTTAACCCAAAGTAATTTTACCAACCCTAATTCTAACCCTATTTTTGACCCAAAACCTAATTTTTCCCAAAACCTAATTTCCCCAACTCGTTTTGACAATTTTAAACCTATTTTTACCCAAAACCTAATTCTAACACTATTTTTGCCAAAACCTATTTTAAACTTAAAACCCTATTTCAAACCCTAAACCCTAATTTTACCAAACCTAATTTGACCAGAACCTAACTTTGAGAAAACCATTTTTGACCACCTATTTAGCCTATTTTTGACCAAAAACCTATTTTAAACTCAAAACCCTAATTTAGACCCAAAACCCTAATTTTGACCAAAACCTAGTTTTTATCTAAAACCCTAATTCTAACCTTATTTTTAACTAAAACCCAATTTTTAAATCAAACCTAATTTTTAACCCAAAACCCTAATTTTAATCAAAACCCTAATTTTTAAACCAAAACGGTAATTTTACCCAAAACCAATTTCTCAAATCCTATTTCACCTAATAGTAATTTTGACCATAAGCCTAATTTTACCAAACCCTATTTCAAACCTAAACCTAATTTTGACCCTAAATCTAAAGTTTACCCAAACCATATTTCTAACCTAGTTTGACCATAAACCATAATTTTGACCCAAAACCCTATTTTTGACCCAAACCCTATCTAACCTATTTTTACCCAAAACCTATTTTAAACTCAAAACCTAATTTTGGCCCAAAACCTAATTTTGACCAAACCCTAATTTTACACAAACCCTATTTCAAACCCTAAACCCTAATTTTGACCCTAAATCCTAAAGTTTATCAAAAACCATATTTCTAACCCTAGTTTTGACCTAAACCTAATTTTGACCAAAACCATAAAAACCCTAATCTACACTATTTTGACCCAAAACCCTATTTTAAACCAAAACACTAATTTAGACCCAAAACCTAATTTTGACCCGAAACCTAATTTTACCCACCCTAATTCTAACCTTATTTTTGACCCTAAACCTATTTTAAACTCAAACCCTATTTCAATCCCTAAACCTAATTTTGCTGAAACCCTAAGTGGACCCAACCCTAATTTTGACCAAACCCTAATTTTACCCCAAACCCTAATCTAACCCTATTTTAAACTCAAAACCTATTTCAAACCCTAAACCCTAATTTTGACCCAAAATCCTAAATTTGACCAGACCTAATTTTGACCTAAACCTAATTTTACCCAAAACCTAATTCTAACCTATTTTTGACCCAAAACCTATTTTAAATTCAAACCCTATTTCAAACCTAAACCCAATTTTGACCTAAACCTAATTTTTACCAAAACTAATTCTAACCCTATTGACAACCCTATTTTAAACTCAAAACCCTATTTTTGACCTAAAACCCTAATTTTACCCAAAACCAAGAATCTAACCCTATTTTTGACCCAAACCCAATTTTTAAATCAAATAATTAAACCTAATTTTACCCAAAACCATAATTTTAACCCAAACCTAATTTTACCCAACCCTAATTTTTACCAAAACCTAATTCTAACCCATACCAAAGCCTATTTTTAACTCAAAACCTATTTCAAATCTAAACCTTTTTTGACCAAAAACTATTTTAAACCAAAACCTAATTTTGACCAAAACCTAATTTTAACCAAACTAATTTTGCCCAAAACCTAATTCTAACCTATTTTTACCCAAACCTAATTTTGACCTAAAACCCTAATTTTTACCCAAACCCTAGTTTTGACCTAATTTTAACCCTATTTTTACCCAAAACCTATCTAACCTATTTTGAGCCAAAACCCTATTTTAAACTTAAAACCCTATTTCAACCCTAAACCCTAATTTGACCTCAAACCTCAATTTGACCCAAATCCTAATTTTGACCCAAACCTAATTTACCAAAACCCTAATTCTAACCTATTTTACCCAAAACCTATTTCAAACTCAAAACCTAATTTCAAACCAACCATAATTTCCCCTAATTTCAACCTAAACCTATTTTTACCCAAACCCTAATTTTAAATCAAAACCTAATTTAACACAAGCCTAATTTTAACCTAATTCTAACCTCCAAAACCTATTTTAAACCTAAATCCTATTTCAAACCTAAACCACTAATTTTACCATAAACCTAATTTTTACCCAAACCTATTTTTAACCCTAAACCCTAATTTTGCAAACCTAATTTTACCCAAAACCTTTCCCAAACCTAATTCTAACCCTAGTTTTGACCATAAACCCTAATTTTGACCCAAAACCACCCAAACCTATTTATCTAACCCTATTTTTACCCAAAACCTATTTTAACTCAAAACCTAATTTTAACCAAACCTAATTTTGACCCAAACCCTAATTTTACACAAACCCTATTTCAAACCTAAACCCTAATTTTGACCTAAATCTAATTTTACCAAAACCATTTCTAACCCTAGTTTCCTACCTAATTTTACCTAACCTATTTTTGACCCAAAACCCTAATTCTAACTATTTTTGACCCAAAACCCTATTTTAAACTCAAAACACTAATTTTGACCCAAAACCCTAATTTTGACCCCTAATTTTACCAAACCTAATTTACTGACCCAAAACCTATTTTAAACTCAAAACCCTATTTCAATCCCTAAACCTTAATTTTGACCAAAACCTCATTTAAAACCTAATTTTGACCCAAAACCTAATTTTACCCAAACCCCTAATTCTAACCTAATTTTGAACTCAACCTATTCACCCTAAACCTAATTTTATCAAATCCTAATTGACCAACCTAATTTTGACCAACTAATTTTACCCAAAACCTAATTCTAACCTTATTTGACCCAAACCCTATTTTAAATTCAAAACCTATTTCGAACCCTAAACCTAATTTGGACCTAAACCTAATTTTACTAAAACCCAACCTATTTTTGACTCAAAACCCTATTTTAAACTCAAAACCTATTTTTGACCCAAACCTAATTTTACACAAACCCTAATTCTAACCCTAATTTTGACCCTAAACAATTTTTAAATCAAAACCTATTTTATTCAAACCCTAATTTTGACCCAAAACCTAATTTTGACCCAAACCCTAATTTACCCCAAAACCCTAATTTTCCCAAAACCTAATTTGATATTTTGCCAAAACCCTAATTTTAACCCTATTTAACCTAACCTTTTTGAACTCAAACCTATTTTAAACCCAAAACCTAATTTTGACCAAAACCCTAATTTTTACCAAAACCTAATTTCAAAACCTAATTCTAACTATTTTTGACCCAAAACCTATTTTGACCAAAACCTAATTTTGACCTGAACCTAATTTTGCCCTAATTTTAATCAAAACCTATTTTACCCAAACCTAATTCTAACCCTATTTTTGACCAAACCTATTTTAAACTTAAAACCCTATTTCAAACCCTAAACCTAATTTTGACCAAACCTCATTTTGACCAACCTAACTTACAAAAACCCCCCACTAACCTTTTTGACCCAAAACCCTATTTTAAACTCAAAACCTAATTTTGCCCAAAACCTAATTTTGACCCAAAACCTAGTTTTATCTAAAACCCTAATTCTAACCTTATTTTTGACCCAAACCCTAATTTTAAATCAAACCCTAATTTTAATCAAAACCTAATTTTAAATCAAAACCTAATTTTCCAACCTAATTTTACCAAAACCTATTTTAAACTCAAAATCCTATTTCAAACCCTAAACCTAATTTTGACTAAACCTAATTTTTACCCAAAACCCTATTTCAAACCCTAAACCCTAATTTTGACCTAAATCCTAAGTTTACCCAAAACCATATTTCTAACCCTAGTTTTGACCATAAACCATAATTTTGACCCAAAACCCTATTTTGACTAAACCTACCCTATTTTTACCAAACCTATTTTAAACTCAAAACCCTAATTTTGACCCAAAACCTAATTTTGACATAAACCCTAATTTTACCCAAATTTTAAACCTAAACCTATTTTGACCCTAAATCCTAAAGTTTATCAAAAACCTATTTCCCCCTATTTTGACCCAAAACCCTATTTTCCAACCCTAATTTTGACATATTTTCTCAAACCCTATTTTAAACTCAACCCTAATTTTGACCCAAAACCTAATTTTGACCCAACCTAATTTTACCCTTTCTATTTTTAACACTATTTTAAACTCAAAACCCTATTTCAATCCCTAAACCTAATTTTGACTCAAACCCTATTCCCACCTAATTTTGACCAAACCTAATTTTACCCAAAACCTAATTTAACCTAAAACTCAAACCCTATTTCAAACCTAAACCCTAATTTTGCTCAAATCTAAATTTGACCCAAACCTAATTTTGACCAAACCCTAATTTTACCCAAAACCTAATTCTAACCTTATTTTGACCAACCCTATTTTAAATTCAAAACCCTATTTCTTGAACCTAATTTTGACCCTAAACCTAATTTTGCCTAAAACCTAATTCTAACCTATTTTGACCCAAACCCTATTTTAAACTCAAAACCCTATTTTGACTAAATATTTTACAAAACCTAATTCTAACCTATTTTGACCCAAACAATTATTAAATCAAACCTAAACCCTAATTTTCCCAAAACCTAATTTTGACCCAAACCCTAATTTAGAAACCTAATTTTACCAAACCTAATTCTAATATTTTGACCAAACCTATTTTAAACTCAAACCCTATTTCAAACCCTAAACCCTAATTTTGACCAAAAACCTATTTTAAAACTAATTTTGACAACCTAATTTTACCCAAAACTAATTTTTACCAAACCTAATTCTAACCTATTTTAAACCTAATTTTGACCAAAACCTAATTTTACAAACCTAGTTTGACCTAATTTTAATCAAAGCCTATTTTTACCCAAAACCTAATTCTAACCCTATTTTTGAGCCAAAACCTATTTTAAACTTAAAACCCTATTTCAAACCCTAAACCTAATTTTGACACTCAATTTGACCAACCTAACTTTGAAAACCACAATTTGACCTATTCTACCTATTTTTGACCAAACCCTATTTTAAACTCAAAACCTAATTTGGACCCAAAACCTAATTTTGACCGAAACCTAGTTTTATCTAAAACCTAATTCTAACCTTATTTTTGACCACCCCATTTTAAATCAAAACCCTAATTTTAACCCAAAACCCTAATTTTAAATCAAAACCTAATTTTAAAAATACCCAAAACCTATTTTAAACTCAAATCTATTTCAAACCCTAAACGTAATTTTGACCATAAACCTAATTTTTACCCAAAACCCTATTTCAAACCTAAACCTAATTTTGACCTAAATCCTAAAGTTTACCCAAAACCATATTTCTAACCCTAGTTTTGACCATAAACCATAATTTTGACCCAAAACCTATTTTTGACCAAAACCTTCTAACCTATTTTTACCCAAAACCTATTTTAAACTCAAAACCTAATTTAGCCCAAAACCTAATTTTGACAAACCCTAATTTTACACAAAACCTATTTCAAACCCTAAACCTAATTTTGACCTAAATCCTAAAGTTTATCAAAACCATATTTCTAACCCTAGTTTTGACCTAAACCTATTTTACCCCCTAATTCTACACTATTTTTGACCAAACCTATTTTAAACTCAAAACACTAATTTTGACCCAAAACCTAATTTTGACCGAAACCTAATTTTACCTGACCCTAATTCTAACCTATTTTGACAACATATTTTAAACTCAAAACCCTATTTCAATCCCTAAACCTTAATTTTGACTGAAACCCTCATTGGACCAGACCCTAATTTTGACCAAAACCTAATTTTACCCAAAACCTAATTCTAACCTATTTTAAACTCAAAACCCTATTTCAAACCTAAACCTAATTTTGATCAAAATCCTAAATTTGACCGACTAATTTGACCCTAATTTTACCAAAACCTAATTCTAACCTTATTTTTGACCCAAACCTATTTTAAATTCAAAACCCTATTTCAAACCCTAAACCTAATTTGACCTAAACCTAATTTTTACCTAAACTAATTCTACCTATTTTGACACCTATTTTAAACTCAAAACCTATTTTGACCAAAACCCTAATTTTCTTAAAATTATTAAATCAAAACCCTTTTTGATAAAACCCTAATTTTGCCAAAACCTAATTTTAACCAAAACCTAATTTAACAAACCCTAATTTTCAAACCTAATTCTAAATTTTTGCCCTATTTTAAACTCAAACCCTATTTCAGACCTAAACCCTTTTTGACCAAAACTATTTTAAACCAAAACCTAATTTTGACAAAACCTAATTTTAACCAAAATAATTTTTACAAAACCTAATTCTAACCTATTTTGAAACCTAATTTTGACCAAAACCTAATTTTCAAACCCTAGTTTGCCTAATTTTAATCAAAGCCTATTTTTACCCAAAACCTAATTCTAACCTATTTTTGAGCCAAAACCCTATTTTAAACTTAAAACCCTATTTCAAACCCTAAACCTAATTTTGACCAAACTCAATTTGACCAACTAACTTTGACAAAACCACAATTTGACCAACCCTTATTCTAACCTATTTTTGACCAAAACCCTATTTTAAACTCAAAACCTAATTTGACCCAAAACCTAATTTTGACCCAAACCTAGTTTTATCTAAAACCTAATTCTAACCTTATTTTTGACCAAACCCCAATTTTTAAATCGAAACCTAATTTTAACCAAAACCTAATTTTAAATCAAAACCTAATTTTAATAAAATTTTACCCAAAACCTATTTTAAACTCAAAATCCTATTTCAAACCCTAAAGTAATTTTGACCATAAACCTAATTTTTACCCAAAACCTATTTCAAACCCTAAACCTAATTTTGACCTAAATCCTAAAGTTTACCCAAAACCATATTTCTAACCTAGTTTTGACCATAAACCATAATTTTGACCCAAAACCTATTTTGACAAACCCTTATCTAACCTATTTTTCCCAAACCCTATTTTAAACTCAAAACCTAATTTGACAAACCTAATTTTGACAACCCTAATTTACAAAACCTATTTCAAACCTAAACCTAATTTTGACCTAAATCCTAAAGTTTATCAAAACCATATTTCTAACCTAGTTTGACTCCCCTAATTCTAACCTATTTTTCCAAACCCTATTTTAAACTCAAAACACTAATTTGACCAAAACCTAATTTTGACGAAACCTAATTTTACCTAACCCTAATTCTAACCTATTTTGCAAACCTATTTTAAACTCAAAACCCTATTTCAATCCTAAACCTTAATTTTGACTGAAACCCTCGATTGGACCAGACCTAATTTTGACCGAAACCCTAATTTTACCAAAACTAATTCTAACCTATTTTAAACTCAAACCCTATTTCAAACCTAAACCTAATTTTGATCAAAATCCTAAATTTGACCAGACCCTAATTTGACCCCCTAATTTTCCAAAACCTAATTCTAACCTTATTTTTGACTAAACTATTTTAAATTCAAACCCTATTTCAGACCCTAAACCTAATTTGGACCTAAACCTAATTTTTACCTAAACGTAATTCTAACCTATTTTGACCAAACTATTTTAAACTCAAACCCTATTTTGACCAAAATTTTCTAACTATTTTGACCAAACAATTATTAAATCAAACCCGATTTTGAAAACCCTAATTTTGCAAACCTAATTTTAACCAAAACCTAATTTAACAACTAATTTTCACCTAATTCTAAATTTGACCCTATTTTAAACTCAAACCTATTTAAACCTAAACCTATTTTGACAAAACTATTTTAAACCAAAACCTAATTTTGACAAAACCTAATTTTAACCAAAGTAATTTTTACCAAAACCTAATTCTAACCTATTTTGACAACCTAATTTTGACAAACTAATTTTCAACCCTAGTTTTGACCTAATTTTAATCAAAGCCTATTTTTACCCAAAACCTAATTCTAACCTATTTTGAGCCAAAACCCTATTTTAAACTTAAAACCCTATTTCAAACCCTAAACCCTAATTTTGACCGCTCAATTTGACCAGAACCCTAACTTTGACGAAAACCACAATTTGAGAACCCTTATTCTAACCTATTTTTGACAAACCCTATTTTAAACTCAAAACCTAATTTAGACCCAAAACCTAATTTTGACCGAACCCTAGTTTTATCTAAAACCCTAATTCTAACCTTATTTTTGACCAAACCCCAATTTTTAAATCGAAACCTAATTTTAACCCAAAACCTAATTTTAAATCAAAACCCTAATTTTAAAAAAGTAATTTTACCCAAAACCTATTTTAAACTCAAAATCCTATTTCAAACCCTAAACTAATTTTGACCATAAACCTAATTTTACCCAAAACCCTATTTCAAACCCTAAACCCTAATTTTGACCTAAATCCTAAAGTTTACCCAAAACCATATTTCTAACCCTAGTTTTGACCATAAACCATAATTTTGACCAAAACCCTATTTTTGACCAAACCCTTATCTAACCTATTTTTACCCAAAACCTATTTTAAACTCAAAACCTAATTTTACCCAAAACCTAATTTTGACCAAACCTAATTTTACACAAAACCCTATTTCAAACCCTAAACCCTAATTTTGACCTAAATCCTAAAGTTTATCAAAACCATATTTCTAACCCTAGTTTTGACCTAAACCTCCCCCAACCTAATTCTAACACTATTTTTGACCCAAAACCTATTTTAAACTCAAAACACTAATTTTGACCCAAAACCTAATTTTGACCAAACCTAATTTTACCTACCCTAATTCTATATTTTTGACCACCTATTTTAAACTCAAAACCCTATTTCAATCCCTAAACCTTAATTTTGACTGAAACCCTCGATTGGACCCAAACCTAATTTTGACCGAAACCTAATTTTACCAAAACCTAATTCTAACCTATTTTAAACTCAAACCCTATTTCAAACCTAAACCTAATTTTGATAATCCTAAATTTGCGACCTAATTTTGAAACTAATTTTACAAAACCTAATTCTATTATTTTGACCACCTATTTTAAATTCAAACCCTATTTCAAACCTAAACCTAATTTTGACCTAAACCTAATTTTACCTAAGGTAATTCTAACCTATTTTGACAAACTATTTTAAACTCAAACCCTATTTTGATTACCAATTCTAACCTATTTTGCAAAAATTATTAAATCAAAACCCTGATTTTGAAAACCTAATTTTGCCAAACCTAATTTTAACAAACCTAATTTACCCTAATTTTCCAAACCTAATTCTAACATTTTTGACCCTATTTTAAACTCAAAACCCTATTTCAAACCTAAACCCTTATTTTGACCAAAAACCTATTTTAAACCCAAAACCTAATTTTGACAAAACCTAATTTTAACCAAAATATTTTTACCCAAAACCTAATTCTAACCTATTTTTGACAAACCTAATTTTGACCAAACCTAATTTTCGAAACCTAGTTTGACCTAATTTTAATCAAAGCCTATTTTTACCCAAACCTAATTCTAACCTATTTTGAGCCAAAACCCTATTTTAAACTTAAAACCCTATTTCAAACCCTAAACCTAATTTTGACCCTCAATTTGACCGACCTAACTTTGACCAAAACCACAATTTGACGACCTTATTCTAACCTATTTTTGACCAAACCTATTTTAAACTCAAAACCTAATTTAGACCCAAAACCTAATTTTGACCCAAACCCTAGTTTTATCTAAAACCCTAATTCTAACCTTATTTTTGACCAAACCCCAATTTTTAAATCGAAACCTAATTTTAACCCAAAACCTAATTTTAAATCAAAACCCTAATTTTAAACAAAAAAAATCCCAAAACCTATTTTAAACTCAAAATCCTATTTCAAACCCTAAACTAATTTTGACATAAACCTAATTTTTACCCAAAACCCTATTTCAAACCCTAAACCTAATTTTGACCCTAAATCCTAAAGTTTACCCAAAACCATATTTCTAACCCTAGTTTTGACCATAAACCATAATTTTGACCCAAAACCCTATTTTTGACCCTAAACCCTTATCTAACCTATTTTTACCCAAAACCTATTTTAAACTCAAAACCCTAATTTAGACCCAAAACCTAATTTTGACCAAAACCTAATTTTACACAAAACCTATTTCAAACCCTAAACCTAATTTTGACCTAAATCCTAAAGTTTATCAAAACCATATTTCTAACCTAGTTTCCTAACCTCCTAATTCTAACTATTTTTCAAACCCTATTTTAAACTCAAAACACTAATTTGACCAAAACCTAATTTTGACCAAAACCCTAATTTTACCCAACCTAATTCTACCTATTTTTGACAAAACACTATTTTAAACTCAAACCCTTTTCAATCCCTAAACCTTAATTTTGACTGAAACCCTCGTTGGACCAGCCTAATTTTGACACTAATTTTACAAACCTAATTCTAACCTATTTTAAACTCAAACCCTATTTCAAACCTAAACCTAATTTTGATCAAATCCTAAATTTGACGACCTAATTTTGCAAAACCTAATTTTACCAAAACCTAATTCTAACCTTATTTTTGACCCAAATATTTTAAATTCAAACCTATTTCAGACCTAAACCTAATTTGACCTAAACCTAATTTTTACCTAAATAATTCTAACCTATTTTGACAAACCTATTTTAAACTCAAAACCCTATTTTTGACCAAAACTAATTAATTCTACTATTTTGCAAAAATTATTAAATCAAAACCCAGATTTTGATAAAACCCTAATTTTGCAAACCCTAATTTTAACCCAAAACCTAATTTAAAAACCTAATTTTACCACTAATTCTAACTTTTTGACCCTATTTTAAACTCAAACCCTATTTAAACCTAAACCTTATTTTGACCAAAACCTATTTTAAACCAAACCTAATTTGACTAATTTTAACCAAATAATTTTTACCAAAACCTAATTCTAACCTATTTTGAAAACCTAATTTTGACCAAAACCTAATTTTCGAACCCTAGTTTGACCTAATTTTAATCAAAAGCCTATTTTTACCCAAAACCTAATTCTAACCCTATTTTTGAGCCAAAACCTATTTTAAACTTAAAACCCTATTTCAAACCCTAAACCCTAATTTTGACCGACTCAATTTGACCAGACCCTAACTTTGACCAAAACCACAATTTGACCGACCCTTATTCTAACCTATTTTTGACAAAACCCTATTTTAAACTCAAAACCTAATTTAGACCCAAAACCTAATTTTGACCAAAACCCTAGTTTTATCTAAAACCCTAATTCTAACCTTATTTTTGACCCAAACCCCATTTTTAAATCGAAACCTAATTTTAACCCAAAACCCTAATTTTAAATCAAAACCCTAATTTTAAACAAAAAGTAATTTTACCCAAAACCCTATTTTAAACTCAAAATCCTATTTCAAACCCTAAAGTAATTTTGACCATAAACCTAATTTTTACCCAAAACCTATTTCAAACCCTAAACCTAATTTTGACCTAAATCCTAAAGTTTACCCAAAACCATATTTCTAACCCTAGTTTTGACCATAAACCATAATTTTGACCCAAAACCCTATTTTTGACCAAACCCTTATCTAACCTATTTTTACCAAAACCCTATTTTAAACTCAAAACCTAATTTGGCCAAAACCTAATTTTGACAACCTAATTTTACACAAACCTATTTCAAACCTAAACCTAATTTTGACCTAAATCCTAAAGTTTATCAAAACCATATTTCTAACCTAGTTTTGACCTAAACCTATTCCACCTAATTCTAACACTATTTTTACAAACCTATTTTAAACTCAAAACACTAATTTAGACCAAAACCTAATTTTGACCGAAACCTAATTTTACCCAAACCTAATTCTAACCTATTTTTGACCAAAACACTATTTTAAACTCAAAACCCTATTTCAATCCCTAAACCTTAATTTTGACTGAAACCCTCGATTGGACCAGACCTAATTTTGACCGAAACCTAATTTTACCCAAAACCTAATTCTAACCTATTTTAAACTCAAACCCTATTTCAAACCTAAACCTAATTTTGATCAAATCCTAAATTTGACGACCTAATTTGAACTAATTTTCAAACCTAATTCTAACTTATTTTTGAATATTTTAAATTCAAACCCTATTTCAACCTAAACCTAATTTGACCTAAACCTAATTTTTACCTAAATAATTCTAACCTATTTTGACAAAACCTATTTTAAACTCAAAACCTATTTTGACACTAATTTTTCTAACCTATTTTGACAAAAAATTATTAAATCAAAACCTGATTTTGAAAAACCCTAATTTTCAAAACCTAATTTTAACAAACCTAATTTAACAAACCTAATTTTACAAACCTAATTCTAACAATTTTTGACCAAACCTATTTTAAACTCAAACCCTATTTCAAACCTAAACCTTATTTTGACCAAAACCTATTTTAAACCCAAAACCTAATTTTGACCTAATTTTAACCCAAAATAATTTTTACCAAACCTAATTCTAACCTATTTTTGACAACCTAATTTTGACAAAACCTAATTTTTCAAACCTAGTTTGACCTAATTTTAATCAAGCCTATTTTTACCCAAAACCTAATTCTAACCTATTTTTGAGCCAAAACCCTATTTTAAACTTAAAACCCTATTTCAAACCTAAACCTAATTTTGACAGCTCAATTTGACCGACCTAACTTTGACAAACCTCATTTGACCGACCTTTTCTAACCTATTTTGACAAACCCTATTTTAAACTCAAAACCTAATTTCCAAAACCTAATTTTGACCAAACCCTAGTTTTATCTAAAACCTAATTCTAACCTTATTTTTGACAAACCCCATTTTTAAATCGAAACCTAATTTTAACCAAAACCTAATTTTAAATCAAAACCTAATTTTAAGAAAACTAATTTTACCCAAAACCCTATTTTAAACTCAAATCCTATTTCAAACCCTAAACGTAATTTTGACCATAAACCTAATTTTTACCCAAAACCCTATTTCAAACCCTAAACCTAATTTTGACCTAAATCCTAAAGTTTACCCAAAACCATATTTCTAACCTAGTTTTGACCATAAACCATAATTTTGACCAAAACCCTATTTTTGACCAAACCCTTATCTAACCTATTTTTACCCAAAACCCTATTTTAAACTCAAAACCTAATTTCCAAACCTAATTTTGAGAAACCTAATTTTACACAAAACCTATTTCAAACCCTAAACCTAATTTTGACCTAAATCCTAAAGTTTATCAAAACCATATTTCTAACCTAGTTTGACCTAACCTAATTCTAACCTATTTTTCAAACCTATTTTAAACTCAAACACTAATTTGACCAAAACCTAATTTTGACAACCTAATTTTACCCCTAATTCTAACCTATTTTTGACAAAACACTATTTTAAACTCAAACCCTATTTCAGTCCCTAAACCTTAATTTTGACTGAAACCCTCGATTGGACCAGAACCTAATTTTGACCGAAACCTAATTTTACAAACCTAATTCTAACCTATTTTAAACTCAAACCCTATTTCAAACCTAAACCTAATTTTGATCAAAATCTAAATTTGACGACTAATTTGAAACTAATTTTACCAAACCTAATTCTAACTTATTTTTGACCCCTATTTTAAATTCAAACCCTATTTCAGACCTAAACCTAATTTTGACCTAAACCTAATTTTCTAAAAGTAATTCTAACCTATTTTGACAAACCTATTTTAAACTCAAACCTATTTTGACAAACCTAATTACCATTCTAACCTATTTTGACAAACCCAATTATTAAATCAAAACCCAGATTTTGATAAAACCTAATTTTCAAAACCTAATTTTAACAAACCTAATTTAACGAAACCTAATTTTACAAACCCTAATTCTAATTTGCCGCCTATTTTAAACTCAAACCTATTTCAAACCTAAACCTATTTTGACCAAAACTATTTTAAACCAAACCTAATTTTGACAAAACCTAATTTTAACCAAAATAATTTTTACCAAACCTAATTCTAACCTATTTTGACAAACCTAATTTTGACAAACCTAATTTTCGAAACCCTAGTTTGACCTAATTTTAATCAAAGCCTATTTTTACCCAAAACCTAATTCTAACCTATTTTGAGCCAAAACCCTATTTTAAACTTAAAACCCTATTTCAAACCCTAAACCTAATTTTGACGCTCAATTTGACCAGACCCTAACTTTGACCGAAAACCACAATTTGACGAACCCTTATTCTAACCTATTTTTGACCAAAACCCTATTTTAAACTCAAAACCTAATTTAGACCAAAACCTAATTTTGACCAACCCTAGTTTTATCTAAAACCTAATTCTAACCTTATTTTTGACCAAACCCCAATTTTTAAATCGAAACCCTAATTTTAACCCAAAACCCTAATTTTAAATCAAAACCCTAATTTTAAGAAAGTAATTTTACCCAAAACCTATTTTAAACTCAAAATCCTATTTCAAACCCTAAAAGTAATTTTGACCATAAACCTAATTTTTACCCAAAACCCTATTTCAAACCCTAAACCCTAATTTTGACCCTAAATCCTAAAGTTTACCCAAAACCATATTTCTAACCTAGTTTTGACCATAAACCATAATTTTGACAAAACCTATTTTGACCAAACCCTTATCTAACCTATTTTTCCAAACCCTATTTTAAACTCAAAACCTAATTGCAAACCTAATTTTGACAAACCTAATTTTACACAAACCTATTTCAAACCTAAACCTAATTTTGACCTAAATCCTAAAGTTTATCAAAACCATATTTCTAACCTAGTTTGCCTAACTTCCTAATTCTACTATTTTCAACCTATTTTAAACTCAAACACTAATTTGACCCAAAACCTAATTTTGACAAACCTAATTTTACCCAAACCTAATTCTACCTATTTTTGACCACTATTTTAAACTCAAACCTATTTCAATCCTAAACCTTAATTTTGACTGAAACCCTCGTTGGACCGAACCTAATTTTGACCGAAACCTAATTTTACCCAAAACCTAATTCTAACCTATTTTAAACTCAAACCCTATTTCAAACCTAAACCTAATTTTGATCAATCCTAAATTTGACCGACCTAATTTTGAAAACCTAATTTTACCAAAACCTAATTCTAACCTTATTTTTGACCAACCTATTTTAAATTCAAACCCTATTTCAGACCCTAAACCTAATTTGACCTAAACCTAATTTTTACCTAAAGCTAATTCTAACTATTTTGAAAACTATTTTAAACTCAAACCTATTTTGACAACCTATTTCATTCTAACCTATTTTGACAAAACAATTATTAAATCAAAACCCTGATTTTGAAAAACCCTAATTTTGCTAAACCTAATTTTAACCAAAACCTAATTTAAGAAACCCTATTTTCCAAACCTAATTCTAACTTTTTGACGCCTATTTTAAACTCAAACCCTATTTCAAACCCTAAACCTTATTTTGACAAAACCCTATTTTAAACCAAACCTAATTTTGACAAAACCTAATTTTAACAAAATTTTACCAAAACCTAATTCTAACCTATTTTGACAACCTAATTTTGACCAAAACCTAATTTTCAAACCCTAGTTTGACCTAATTTTAATCAAAGCCTATTTTTACCCAAAACCTAATTCTAACCTATTTTTGAGCCAAAACCCTATTTTAAACTTAAAACCCTATTTCAAACCCTAAACCTAATTTTGACCAAACTCAATTTGACCAGAACCTAACTTTGACCGAAAACCTCAATTTGACCAGAACCCTTATTCTAACCTATTTTTGACCAAACCCTATTTTAAACTCAAAACCTAATTTGCCAAAACCTAATTTTGACCGAAACCTAGTTTTATCTAAAACCTAATTCTAACCTTATTTTTGACAAACCCAATTTTTAAATGAAACCTAATTTTAACCAAAACCTAATTTTAAATCAAAACCTAATTTTAACATAATTTTACCCAAACCTATTTTAAACTCAAATCCTATTTCAAACCCTAAAAGTAATTTTGACCATAAACCTAATTTTACCAAACCCTATTTCAAACCCTAAACCCTAATTTTGACCTAAATCCTAAAGTTTACCCAAACCATATTTCTAACCTAGTTTTGACCATAAACCATAATTTTGACCAAACCCTATTTTGACCGAAACCCTATCTAACCTATTTTTCCCAAAACCCTATTTTAAACTCAAAACCTAATTGACCAAAACCTAATTTTGACCAAACCTAATTTTACACAAACCTATTTCAAACCCTAAACCTAATTTTGACCTAAATCCTAAAGTTTATCAAAACCATATTTCTAACCCTAGTTTTGACCTAAACTATCCTAATTCTAACCTATTTTTCAAAACCCTATTTTAAACTCAAACACTAATTTGACCAAAACCTAATTTTGACCAAACCTAATTTTACCAACCTAATTCTAACCTATTTTTGACCAAAACACTATTTTAAACTCAAACCCTATTTCAATCCTAAACCTTAATTTTGACTGAAACCCTCGATTGGACGACCTAATTTTGACCGAAACCTAATTTTACCCAAAACCTAATTCTAACCTATTTTAAACTCAAACCTATTTCAAACCTAAACCTAATTTTGATAAATCCTAAATTTGAGACCTAATTTTGACAACCTAATTTTAACTAATTCTAATTATTTTGACACCTATTTTAAATTCAAACCTATTTCAAACCCTAAACCTAATTTGACCTAAACCTAATTTTTACCTAAAGTAATTCTAACCTATTTTGACACTATTTTAAACTCAAACCTATTTTGACACCTAATTTTTCTAACCTATTTGCAAAATTATTAAATCAAAACCCTGATTTTGATAGGACCCTAATTTTCTAAAACCTAATTTTAACCAAAACCTAATTTAACAAACCTAATTTTACCAAACCTAATTCTAACATTTTTGACCAAACCTATTTTAAACTCAAACCCTATTTCAGACCTAAACCTTATTTTGACCAAAACTATTTTAAACCAAAACCTAATTTTGACAAAACCTAATTTTAACAAAACTAATTTTTACCAAACCTAATTCTAACCTATTTTGACAAACCTAATTTTGACAAACCTAATTTTCGAACCCTAGTTTGACCTAATTTTTATCAGAGCCTATTTTTACCCAAAACCTAATTCTAACCTATTTTGAGCCAAAACCCTATTTTAAACTTAAAACCCTATTTCAAACCCTAAACCTAATTTTGACAAACTCAATTTGACCGAACCTAACTTTGACCAAAACCACAATTTGACCAAACCTTATTCTAACCTATTTTTGACCAAAACCCTATTTTAAACTCAAACCCTAATTTGACCCAAAACCTAATTTTGACCAAAACCCTAGTTTTATCTAAAACCTAATTCTAACCTTATTTTTGACCAAACCCCAATTTTTAAATCAAACCTAATTTTAACCAAAACCTAATTTTAAATCAAAACCTAATTTTAAGAAGTAATTTTACCCAAAACCTATTTTAAACTCAAAATCCTATTTCAAACCCTAAACGTAATTTTGACCATAAACCTAATTTTACCCAAAACCTATTTCAAACCCTAAACCCTAATTTTGACCTAAATCCTAAAGTTTACCCAAAACCATATTTCTAACCTAGTTTTGACCATAAACCATAATTTTGACCCAAAACCCTATTTTTGACCAAACCCTTATCTAACCTATTTTTACCCAAAACCTATTTTAAACTCAAAACCTAATTTACCCAAAACCTAATTTTGACAAAACCTAATTTTACACAAAACCTATTTCAAACCCTAAACCCTAATTTTGACCTAAATCCTAAAGTTTATCAAAACCATATTTCTAACCTAGTTTTGACTAAACTCCTAATTCTAACACTATTTTTACCAAAACCCTATTTTAAACTCAAACACTAATTTGACCAAAACCTAATTTTGACAAACCTAATTTTACCTCTAATTCTAACCTATTTTTGACCAAAACACTATTTTAAACTCAAACCTATTTCAATCCCTAAACCTTAATTTTGACTAAACCTCATTGGACTTTCCTAATTCTACCTATTTTAAACTCAAACCCTATTTCAAACCTAAACCTAATTTTGATCAAATCCTAAATTTGACCAGACCTAATTTTGACAAACCTAATTTTACCAAAACCTAATTCTAACCTTATTTTTGACCAACCTATTTTAAATTCAAACCCTATTTCAAACCTAAACCTAATTTTGACCTAAACCTAATTTTACTAAAATTCTAACTATTTTGACAACCTATTTTAAACTCAAACCTATTTTACAACCATTCTAACCTTTAATTATTAAATCAAACCTAATTTTACCTAATTTACAAACAAACCTAATTCTACATTTTTGACTATTTTAAACTCAAACCTATTTAAACCTAAACCTATTTTGACAAAACTATTTTAAACAAAACCTAATTTTACAAACCTAATTTTACTTTCCAAACCTAATTCTAACCTATTTTGAACTAATTGACAAACCTAATTTTCGAAACCTAGTTTGACCTAATTTTAATCAAAGCCTATTTTTACCCAAAACCTAATTCTAACCCTATTTTTGAGCCAAAACCCTATTTTAAACTTAAAACCCTATTTCAAACCCTAAACCTAATTTTGACCACTCAATTTGATCACTAACTTTGACCGAAAACCACAATTTGACCAAACCCTTATTCTAACCTATTTTTGACCAAAACCTATTTTAAACTCAAAACCTAATTTAGGCCCAAAACCTAATTTTGACCGAAACCTAGTTTTTATCTAAAACCTAATTCTAACCTTATTTTTGACCAAACCAATTTTTAAATCGAAACCCTAATTTTAACCCAAAACCTAATTTTAAATCAAAACCTAATTTTAAAAAAGTAATTTTACCCAAAACCCTATTTTAAACTCAAAATCCTATTTCAAACCCTAAATAATTTTGACCATAAACCTAATTTTTACCCAAAACCCTATTTCAAACCCTAAACCTAATTTTGACCTAAATCCTAAAGTTTACCCAAAACCATATTTCTAACCTAGTTTTGACCATAAACCATAATTTTGACCAAAACCCTATTTTTGACCAAAACCCTATCTAACCTATTTTTACCCAAAACCTATTTTAAACTCAAAACCTAATTTAGACCAAAACCTAATTTTGACAAACCCTAATTTTACACAAAACCTATTTCAAACCTAAACCTAATTTTGACCTAAATCCTAAAGTTTATCAAAACCATATTTCTAACCTAGTTTTGACCTAAACCTACACCTAATTCTAACACTATTTTTACCCAAAACCCTATTTTAAACTCAAAACACTAATTTAGACCAAAACCTAATTTTGACAAAACCTAATTTTACCTAACCCTAATTCTAACCTATTTTTGACCAAAACACTATTTTAAACTCAAAACCCTATTTCAATCCCTAAACCTTAATTTTGACTGAAACCCTCGATTGGACCGACCTAATTTTGACGAACCTAATTTTACAAAACCCTAATTCTAACCTATTTTAAACTCAAACCCTATTTCAAACCTAAACCTAATTTTGATAAAATCCTAAATTTGACCAGACCTAATTTTGACAAACATCCAAAACCTAATTCTAACCTTATTTTTGACCAAACCTATTTTAAATTCAAAACCCTATTTCAAACCCTAAACCTAATTTTGACCTAAACCTAATTTTACCTAAATAATTCTAACCTATTTTGACCTATTTTAAACTCAAACTATTTTGACCAACCTAATTTTTCTAACCATTTTGAACCAATTATTAAATCAAACCCAGATTTTGATAAAACCCTAATTTTCAACCTAATTTTAACCAAACTAATTTAAAAACCTAATTTTAAAACCTAATTCTAACTTTGACCTATTTTAAACTCAAACCCTATTTCAGACCCTAAACTTATTTTGACCAAAACTATTTTAAACCCAAAACCTAATTTTGTAATTTTAACATAATTTTACCACCTAATTCTAACTATTTGCAAACCTAATTTTCGAACCCTAGTTTGCCTAATTTTAATCAACCTATTTTTCCAAAACCCTAATTCTAACCCTATTTTGAGCCAAAACCTATTTTAAACTTAAACCCTATTTCAAACCCTAAACCTAATTTTGACCGACTCAATTTGACCAGCCCTAACTTTGACCAAAACCACAATTTGACGACCACTAACCTATTTTGACCAAAACCCTATTTTAAACTCAAACCTAATTTAGGCCAAAACCTAATTTTGAAACCTAGTTTTATCTAAAACCTAATTCTAACCTTATTTTTGACCAAACATTTTAAATCAAACCTAATTTTAACCAAACCTAATTTTAAATCAAAACCTAATTTTAAAAAGTAATTTTACCAAAACCTATTTTAAACTCAAATCTATTTCAAACCTAAACTAATTTTGACCATAAACCTAATTTTACCCAAACCTATTTCAAACCCTAAACCTAATTTTGACCTAAATCCTAAAGTTTACCAAAACCATATTTCTAACCTAGTTTTGACCATAAACCATAATTTTGACCAAAACCCTATTTTTGACCAAACCCTATCTAACCTATTTTTACCCAAAACCTATTTTAAACTCAAAACCTAATTTGGCCAAACCTAATTTTGACCAAACCTAATTTTACACAAAACCTATTTCAAACCTAAACCTAATTTTGACCTAAATCTAATTTATCAAAACTATTTAACCTATTGACTAAACCTATTTTTCACCTACCTAATTCTACATAAACCTATTTTAAACTCAAACACTAATTTGGCCCAAAACCTAATTTTGACCAAACCTAATTTTACCCAAAACCTAATTCTAACCTTTTTTGACCAAAACTATTTTAAACTCAAAACCTATTTCAATCCCTAAACCTTAATTTTGACTGAAACCCTAATTTGACCAAACCTAATTTTGACAAAACCTAATTTTACAAAACCTAATTCTAACCTATTTTATCAAACCTATTTTAAACTCAAACTAATTTTGACCCAAAACCTAATTTGACAACTAATTTTCTAAAACCTAATCAACTTTTTGACAAACCTATTTTAAATCAAACCTATTTTTAACTATTTAATATTTTATTTAAACCTATTTTAAACTATTTTACCAAAACCTAATTTTAATAAATATTTTACAAACTATTCCTATTTTAATATTTTAAATTACAAATATTTTACAAAACCTATTTTAACAAACTATTTTGCCAAACTAATTTTAACAAATATTTTCAAACTAATTCTATATTTTGCAAACCTAATTTTCAACCTATTTGATTTTTAACCTATTTTAAAACCTAATTCTAACTATTTTGCAAAACCTATTTTAAACTTAAAACCCTATTTCAACCTAAACCTAATTTTGACCAAACCTAATTTGACCACCTAATTTTCAAACCTAATTTAAATCACCTATTTAAACCTATTTTAAACCTAATTTTAATATTTTACCTATTTAACTATTTAAAACCTATTTAAAATATTTTACCAAACCTATTTTAAACCTATTTTACCAAACTAATTTTACCAAAACCTAATTTTAAAATATCTATTTCCAAACTAATTTTACCAAACCTATTTCCAACCTAATAAACCTATTTTAACTCAAACCTATTTCTAAACTAATTTTCTAATTTTCCAAACTATTTTAACCTATTACAAACTATTTTAAAACCTAATTTCTAACCTATTTAACCTATTTTGCCAAACCTATTTCTAATATTTCCAAACCTATTTTAACTCAAACTAATTTTGCCAAACTAATTTTCCTAATTTTACCCAAACCTAATTACCTATTTTGCCAACCTATTTTAACCAAACCTAACCAATTTGACAAACCTAATTTCTTAACCTAATTTTCACCTATTTCCTATTTTAACTCAAAACCCTATTTTAACCCTAAACCTAATTTTGATAAACCTAATTGCAACCTAATTTTGACCAAAACCTAATTTTACCCAAACCTAATTCTAACCTTTTCCACCTATTTTAATTCAAACCTTTTACCTAAACCTAATTTTGCCTAACCTAATTTTTAATAACTATTTTATCCTATTTTGACAAACCCTAATTTTCCAAATTCTAACCTATTTTGACAAACCTAATTTTAATCAAACTAATTTTAAACCCTAATTTTAAACCCTAATTTACCAAACCCTAATTTTACCTAATTTTCAAACCTATTTTCTTTTGACCCAAACCTATTTTACCAAAACCTAATTTTAACTATATTTTCTAAAACTAATTTTTACCAAACCTAATTTTCCCTATTTTGCCAAACTATTTTAAACCTAATTTTCTATTTTTAATATTTTACCAAACCTAATTCTAACCTATTTTTGACAAAACCCTATTTTAAACTTAAACCCTATTTCGACCCTAAACCTAATTTTGACCAGCTCAATTTGACCCCTAATTTTGACCAAACCCTAATTTGACCAGACCTTATTCTAACCTATTTTTGACCCAAACCCTATTTTAAACTCAAAACCTAATTTTGACCCAAAACCCTAATTTTGACCAAACCCTAGTTTTATCTAAAACCTAATTCTAACCTTATTTTTGACCAACCTTTTTAAATCGAAACCCTAATTTTAACCAACCTAATTTTAAATCAAACCTAATTTTAATTTTACCAAACCTATTTTAAACTCAAATCCTATTTCAAACCCTAATAATTTTGACCATAAACCTAATTTTTACCCAAAACCTATTTCAACCCTAAACCTAATTTTGACCTAAATCTAAAGTTTACCAAAACCATATTTCTAACCTAGTTTTGACCATAAACCATAATTTTGACCAAAACTATTTTTGACAAACCTTATCTAACCTATTTTTCCAAACCTATTTTAAACTCAAAACCTAATTTGGCCCCTAATTTTGCAACTAATTTTAAAACTATTTAACCTAAACCTATTTTGCTAGTTTTCAAACATATTTCTCCTCCTAATCTACTTTTTCCAAACTATTTTAAACTCAAACCTAAGCCATCTAATTCTAACCTATTTTGCCTATTTTAAACTCAAACTATTTCATCCTAAACCTTAATTTTGACTGAAACCTCATTGGACCCCCTAATTTTGCCAACCCTAATTTACCAAACCTAATTCTACCTATTTTAAACTCAAACCCTATTTCAACCTAAACCTAATTTTGTCAAATCCTAAATTTGCCAGACCTAATTTGCCAAACCTAATTTTCCCAACTAATTCTATTATTTTGACCATATTTAATTCAAACCTATTTCAGACCCTAAACCTAATTTGACCTAAACCTAATTTTTACCTAAATAATTCTAACCTATTTGACCAAACCTATTTTAAACTCAAACCCTATTTTGCCCTAATTTCATTCTAACCTATTTTGCCCATTATTAAATCAAAACCCAGTTTTGATAAAACCCTAATTTTAAAACCTAATTTTACCAACCTAATTTAACACCCTAATTTTACCAAACCTAATTCTACTTTGCCCCTATTTTAAACTCAAACCTATTTCAAACCTAAACCCTTATTTTGACCAAAACCTATTTTAAACCCAAAACCTAATTTGACAAACCTAATTTTACATTTTCCTAATTCTAACCTATTTTCTAATTTGCCAAACCTAATTTTTGCGGAACCCTAGTTTTGACCTAATTTTAATCAAAGCCTATTTTTACCCAAACCTAATTCTAACCCTATTTTTGAGCCAAAACCCTATTTTAAACTTAAAACCCTATTTCAAACCCTAAACCTAATTTTGACGAAACTCATTGCGACTAACTTTGACAAACCACATTTGACCTTATCTATTTTTGAAACTATTTTAAACTCAAACCTAATTTGACCCAAAACCTAATTTTGCGAAACCTAGTTTTATCTAAAACCTAATTCTAACCTTATTTTTGACAACCCATTTTTAAATAAACCTAATTTTAACCAAACCTAATTTTAAATCAAAACCTAATTTAAGTAATTTTACCCAAATATTTTAAACTCAAATCTATTTCAAACCTAAGTAATTTTGACCATAAACCTAATTTTTACCCAAAACCCTATTTCAAACCTAAACCTAATTTTGACCTAAATCCTAAAGTTTACCCAAACCATATTTCTAACCTAGTTTTGACCATAAACCATAATTTTGACCAAACCCTATTTTGACCAACTTATCTAACCTATTTTTACAAAACCCTATTTTAAACTCAAAACCTAATTTGGCCCAAAACCTAATTTTGACAACCTAATTTTACACAAAACCTATTTCAAACCCTAACCTAATTTTGACTAAATCCTAAAGTTTATCAAAACCATATTTCTAACCTAGTTTGACCTCCTATTTTGAACCTAATTCTAACCTATTTTTGACAACCCTATTTTAAACTCAAACACTAATTTGACCACCTAATTTCCTAATTTTACCCCTAATTCTACCTATTTTTGACCAAAACACTATTTTAAACTCAAAACCCTATTTCAGTCCCTAAACCTTAATTTTGACTGAAACCTCTTGGACCAGACCTAATTTTGACACCTAATTTTACAAACTAATTCTACCTTTAACTCAAACCTATTTCAAACCTAAACCTAATTTTGATCAAATCCTAAATTTGACCAGACCTAATTTTGACCGAAACCTAATTTTACCCAAAACCCTAATTCTAACCTTATTTTTGACAACCTATTTTAAATTCAAAACCCTATTTCAAACCCTAAACCTAATTTTGACCTAAACCTAATTTTTACCTAAAACTAATTCTAACCTATTTTTGACCAAACCTATTTTAAACTCAAAACCCTATTTTGACAACTAATTTTACCCAATTCTAACCTATTTTTGACAAACCCAATTATTAAATCAAAACCATTTTGAAAACCTAATTTTCCAACCTAATTTTAACCAAACAAACCCTAATTTTACCAACCCTAATTCTAGCTTTTTGACCCCTATTTTAAACTCAAAACCCTATTTCAGACCTAAACCCTTATTTTGACCAAAACCCTATTTTTAATTTTGACCAAAACCTAATTTTAACAAAACTAATTTTACCAAACCTAATTCTAACCTATTTTTGACAAACCTAATTTTGACCAAAACCTAATTTTTCAAACCCTAGTTTGACCTAATTTTAATCAAAGCCTATTTTTACCCAAAACCTAATTCTAACCCTATTTTTGAGCCAAAACCTATTTTAAACTTAAAACCCTATTTCAAACCCTAAACCTAATTTTGACCAAAACTCAATTTGACCAAACCTAACTTTGACCGAAAACCACAATTTGACCAGAACCTTATTCTAACCTATTTTTGACCAAAACCTATTTTAAACTCAAAACCTAATTTGACCCAAAACCCTAATTTTGACCAAAACCCTAGTTTTTATCTAAAACCCTAATTCTAACCTTATTTTTGACCACCCATTTAAATCGAAACCTAATTTTAACCAACCTAATTTTAAATCAAAACCTAATTTTAAAAAGTAATTTTACCCAAAACCTATTTTAAACTCAAAATCCTATTTCAAACCCTAAACGTAATTTTGACCATAAACCCTAATTTTACCCAAACCCTATTTCAAACCCTAAACCCTAATTTTGACCTAAATCCTAAAGTTTACCAAAACCATATTTCTAACCTAGTTTTGACCATAAACCATAATTTTGACCAAACCTATTTTTGACAACCATATCTAACCTATTTTTCCAAACCCTATTTTAAACTCAAAACCTAATTTCAACTAATTTTGCAAACCTAATTTTACACAAACCTATTTCAACCCTAAACCCTAATTTTGACCTAATCTAAGTTTATCAAAACCATATTTTCCTAGTTTGCCTAAACTCCTAATTCTAACCTATTTTCACCTATTTTAAACTCAAACACTAATTTGCCCAACCTAATTTTGACAACTAATTTTACCACCTAATTCTAACTATTTTTAAACACTATTTTAAACTCAAAACCTATTTCAATCCTAAACCTAATTTGCTAAACCTCGATTGACCGACCTAATTTGACCAAACCTAATTTTCCAACTAATTCTAACCTTTTACTCAAACCCTATTTCAACCCTAAACCTAATTTTGTCAATCCTAAATTTGACCAGACCTAATTTTGACCAAAACCCTAATTTTACCCAAACCTAATTCTAACCTTATTTTTGCCCCAACTATTTTAAATTCAAACCCTATTTCAAACCCTAAACCTAATTTTGACCTAAACCTAATTTTTACCTAAAGCGTAATTCTAACCTATTTTTGACAAACTATTTTAAAACCTATTTGCTCTAACCTGCCAAAATCAATTATTAAATCAAAACCATGATTTTGATAAAACCCTAATTTTGCCAAAACCTAATTTTAACCCAAAACCTAATTTACAAAACCTAATTTTCAACCCTAATTCTAGCATTTTTGACCTATTTTAAACTCAAACCTATTTCAAACCCTAAAATTGCAAAACCTATTTTAAACCCAATACCTAATTTTGACCAAAACCTAATTTTAACCAAATAATTTTTACCCAAACCTAATTCTACCTATTCTATTTTGACAAAACCCTAATTTTTACAACCTAGTTTGACCTAATTTTAATCAAAGCCTATTTTTACCCAAAACCTAATTCTAACCCTATTTTTGAGCCAAAACCCTATTTTAAACTTAAAACCTATTTCAAACCCTAAACCTAATTTTGACCCTCAATTTGACCAATAACTTGAACAATTGACCACCTTATTCTAACCTATTTTGACCAAACCCTATTTTAAACTCAAACCTAATTTAGACCAAAACCTAATTTTGACCAAACCCTAGTTTTATCTAAACCTAATTCTAACCTTATTTTTGACCCAACCTTTTAAATCGAAACCTAATTTTACCAAACCTAATTTTAAATCAAAACCTAATTTTAAAATAATTTTACCCAAAACCTATTTTAAACTCAAATCCTATTTCAAACCTAAACTAATTTTGACCATAAACCTAATTTTTACCCAAAACCCTATTTCAAACCCTAAACCTAATTTTGACCTAAATCCTAAAGTTTACCCAAAACCATATTTTAACCTAGTTTTGACCATAACCATAATTTTGACCAAAACCCTATTTTGACAAAACCTTATCTAACCTATTTTTACCCAAACCCTATTTTAAACTCAAAACCTAATTTTGCCCAAAACCTAATTTTGACAAACCTAATTTTACACAAAACCTATTTCAAACCTAAACCTAATTTTGACCTAAATCCTAAAGTTTATCAAAACCATATTTCTAACCCTAGTTTGACCTAATTTTGACCAAACCCTAATTCTAACTATTTTTCCAAACCTATTTTAAACTCAAAACACTAATTTGACCAAAACCTAATTTTGATGAAACCTAATTTTACCACTAATTCTAACCTATTTTTGAAACTATTTTAAACTCAAAACCTATTTCAATCCCTAAACCTTAATTTTGACTGAAACCCTCGATTGGACCCAAACCTAATTTTGACACCTAATTTTACCACCTAATTCTAACCTATTTTAAACTCAAACCTATTTCAACCCTAAACCTAATTTTGATCAAAATCCTAAATTTGACCAGAACCTAATTTTGACCAAAACCCTAATTTTACCCAAACCTAATTCTACCTTATTTTTGACCACCTATTTTAAATTCAAAACCCTATTTCAGACCTAAGCCTAATTTTGACCTAAACCTAATTTTTACCTAAAGTAATTCTAACCTATTTTGAAAAACCTATTTTAAACTCAAACCCTATTTTTGACAAACCTAATTTTCTAACCTATTTTGACAACCAATTATTAAATCAAAACCTATTTTGAAAACCTAATTAAACCTAATTTTACACCTAATTTATTTGCTATTTTAAACTCAAACCTATTTCAAACCTAAACCTATTTTGCAAAACTATTTTAAACCAAAACCTAATTTTGACCAAAACCTAATTTTAACCAAATAATTTTCCCACCTAATTCTACCTATTTTCCTAATTTTGACCAAAACCTAATTTTAAACCTAGTTTGCCTAATTTTAATCAGACTATTTTTACCCAAAACCTAATTCTAACCTATTTTTGAGCCAAAACCCTATTTTAAACTTAAAACCCTATTTCAGACCCTAAACCCTAATTTTGACACTCAATTTGACCAAACCTAACTTTGACCGAAAACCACAATTTGACCAAACCCTTATTCTACCTATTTTCCAAACTATTTTAAACTCAAAACCTAATTTAGGCCCAAAACCTAATTTTGCCGAAACCTAGTTTTTATCTAAAACCTAATTCTAACCTTATTTTTGACCCAAACCCCAATTTTAAATCGAAACCTAATTTTAACCAAAACCTAATTTTAAATCAAAACCTAATTTTAAGGAAACTAATTTTACCCAAAACCCTATTTTAAACTCAAATCCTATTTCAAACCCTAAACTAATTTTGACCATAAACCTAATTTTACCCAAAACCCTATTTCAAACCCTAAACCTAATTTTGACCTAAATCCTAAAGTTTACCCAAAACCATATTTCTAACCTAGTTTTGACCATAAACCATAATTTTGACCAAAACCTATTTTTGACCAAACCCATATCTAACCTATTTTTACCCAAAACCCTATTTTAAACTCAAAACCTAATTTGCCCAAAACCTAATTTTGAAAAACCTAATTTTACAAACCTATTTCAAACCTAAACCTAATTTTGACCTAAATCCTAAAGTTTATCAAAACATATTTCTAACCTAGTTTACAATGCAAACTAACTAACACTATTTTTGACCCAAAACCTATTTTAAACTCAAAACACTAATTTGCCCAAAACCTAATTTTGACCCAAACCTAATTTTACCCAACCCTAATTCTAACCTATTTTTGACCCAAAACACTATTTTAAACTCAAAACCTATTTCAATCCCTAAACCTTAATTTTGACGAAACCTCAATTGGACCCAAAATTTGACCAAACCTAATTTTAAACTAATTCTAACCTATTTTAAACTCAAACCCTATTTCAAACCCTAAACCTAATTTTGTCAAAATCCTAAATTTGACCAGACCTAATTTTGACAAACCTAATTTTACCAAACCTAATTCTAATTATTTTTGACCAACCTATTTTAAATTCAAACCTATTTCAAACCCTAAACCTAATTTGACCTAAACCTAATTTTTACCTAAAGTAATTCTAACCTATTTTTGACCAACTATTTTAAACTCAAAACCCTATTTTGCCACCTAATTCCCTAACCTATTTTACAAACCAATTATTAAATCAAAACCCTGATTTTAAACCTAATTTTGCCCAAAACCTAATTTTAACCAAAACCCTAATTTACAAAACCCTAATTTTACCAAACCTAATTCTAACTTTTGACCCCTATTTTAACTCAAAACCCTATTTCAAACCCTAAACCTTATTTTGACAAAAACTATTTTAAACCAAACAATTTTGAACCTAATTTTAACCAAAAAATTTTCCAAACCTAATTCTAACCTATTTTGACCAAACTAATTTTGACCAAAACCTAATTTTACCCCTAGTTTGACCTAATTTTAATCAAAAGCCTATTTTTACCCAAAACCTAATTCTAACCTATTTTGAGCCAAAACCCTATTTTAAACTTAAAACCCTATTTCAAACCCTAAACCTAATTTTGACCACTCAATTTGACCAGAACCTAACTTTGACCAAAACCACAATTTGACCCAGAACCCTTATTCTAACCCTATTTTTGACCCAAAACCCTATTTTAAACTCAAAACCTAATTTCCCCCTAATTTTGACCCAAAACCCTAGTTTTTATCTAAAACCTAATTCTAACCTTATTTTTGACCCCCCAATTTTAAATCAAACCTAATTTTAACCAAACCTAATTTTAAATCAAAACCCTAATTTTAAACGAAGTAATTTTACCCAAAACCCTATTTTAAACTCAAATCCTATTTCAAACCCTAAACCGTAATTTTGACCATAAACCTAATTTTTACCCAAAACCCTATTTCAAACCCTAAACCCTAATTTTGACCTAAATCCTAAAGTTTACCCAAAACCATATTTCTAACCCTAGTTTTGACCATAAACCATAATTTTGACCCAAAACCCTATTTTTGACCCAAACCCTTATCTAACCTATTTTTACCCAAAACCTATTTTAAACTCAAAACCTAATTTAGACCCAAAACCTAATTTTGACAAACCTAATTTTACACAAAACCCTATTTCAAACCCTAAACCCTAATTTTGACCTAAATCTAAGTTTATCAAAACCATATTTCTAACCTAGTTTTGACCTAAACCCTATTGCCCCTTTGCAAACCTAATTCTAACACTATTTTACCAAACCCTATTTTAAACTCAAACACTAATTTGACAAAACCCTAATTTTGACAAAAATTTTACCACCTAATTCTACCATTTTTGACCCAAAACCTATTTTAAACTCAAAACCTATTTCAATCCCTAAACCTTAATTTTGACTGAAACCCTCGATTGGACCGAACCTAATTTTGACCGAAACCTAATTTTACCAAACCTAATTCTAACCTATTTTAAACTCAAAACCCTATTTCAAACCCTAAACCTAATTTTGATCCAAAATCCTAAATTTGACCAGAACCTAATTTTGACAAACCCTAATTTTACCCAAAACCTAATTCTAACCTTATTTTTGACCCCAAACCTATTTTAAATTCAAAACCCTATTTCAAACCCTAAACCCTAATTTGGACCTAAACCTAATTTTTACCTAAAATAATTCTAACCTATTTTGACCCAAAACCTATTTTAAACTCAAAACCCTATTTTGACCAAAACCTAATTTCAATTCTAACCTAGAAACCCAATTATTAAATCAAAACCCTGATTTTGATAAAACCCTAATTTTCCCCAAAACCTAATTTTAACCCAAAACCTAATTTACAAAACCTAATTTTACCAAAACTAATTCTAATTTTGACCCTATTTTAAACTCACCTATTTCAGACCCTAAAATTTGACAAAACCTATTTTAAACCAAACCTAATTTGACCCATTTAACCAATAATTTTACCCAAAACCTAATTCTAACCTATTGATACCTAATTTGACCCAAAACCCTAATTTTTACAAACCCTAGTTTTGACCCTAATTTTAATCAAAAGCCTATTTTTACCCAAAACCTAATTCTAACCCTATTTTTGAGCCAAAACCTATTTTAAACTTAAAACCCTATTTCAAACCCTAAACCTAATTTTGACCCTCAATTTGACCGAACCTAACTTTGACCGAAAACCACAATTTGACCCGAACCCTTATTCTAACCTATTTTTGACCCAAACCCTATTTTAAACTCAAAACCTAATTTCGCCCAAAACCTAATTTTGACCCGAACCCTAGTTTTATCTAAAACCTAATTCTAACCTTATTTTTACCCAAACCCCATTTTAAATCAAACCTAATTTTAACCAAAACTAATTTTAAATCAAAACCTAATTTTAAACAAACTAATTTTACCAAAACCTATTTTAAACTCAAAATCTATTTCAAACCCTAAAGTAATTTTGACCATAAACCTAATTTTTACCCAAAACCCTATTTCAAACCCTAAACCCTAATTTTGACCTTAAACCTAAAGTTTACCCAAAACCATATTTCTAACCTAGTTTTGACCATAAACCATAATTTTGACCAAAACCCTATTTTTGACCAAACCCTTATCTAACCTATTTTTACCCAAAACCTATTTTAAACTCAAAACCTAATTTAGACCCAAAACCTAATTTTGACCAAACCTAATTTTACACAAAACCTATTTCAAACCCTAAACCTAATTTTGACCTAAATCCTAAAGTTTATCAAAACCATATTTCTAACCGTTGACCAAACCTATTTTTGACCAAACCTAATTCTAACCTATTTTTGACCCAAAACCCTATTTTAAACTCAAAACACTAATTTGACCAAAACCTAATTTTGACCAAAACCTAATTTTACCCAACCCTAATTCTAACCTATTTTTGACCCAAAACACTATTTTAAACTCAAAACCCTATTTCAATCCCTAAACCTTAATTTTGACTGAAACCCTCGATTGGACCGAACCTAATTTTGACCGAAACCTAATTTTACCAAAACCTAATTCTAACTATTTTAAACTCAAAACCTATTTCAAACCTAAACCTAATTTGATCAAAATCCTAAATGACCAGACCTAATTTTGACCAGAACCTAATTTTACCCAAAACCTAATTCTAACCTTATTTTACCTATTTTAAATTCAAAACCTATTTCAAACCCTAAACCTAATTTGGACCTAAACCTAATTTTTACCTAAATAATTTAACAAACTCAAACCTATTTTGACCTAATTTTCCAATTCTAACCTATTTTTGACCAAACCAATTATTAAATCAAAACCCTGATTTTGATAAAACCTAATTTTCCAAACCTAATTTTAACAAACTAATTTAACAAACCTAATTTTACAAACCTAATTTAACTTTGCCCCTATTTTAAACTCAAACCCTATTTCAAACCCTAAACCCTTATTTTGACAAAAACCTATTTTAAACCCAAACCTAATTTTGACAAACCTAATTTTAAAATAATTTTTACCAAAACCTAATTCTAACCTATTTTTGACCAAACCTAATTTTGACCAAAACCTAATTTTTACAAACCTAGTTTGACCTAATTTTAATCAGACTATTTTTACCCAAAACCCTAATTCTAACCTATTTTTGAGCCAAAACCTATTTTAAACTTAAACCCTATTTCAAACCCTAAACCTAATTTTGACCAACTCAATTGACCAGACCTAACTTGACCGAAACCACATTTGACCAGACCCTTTCTAACCTATTTTTGACCAACCTATTTTAAACTCAAAACCTAATTTGACCCAAACCTAATTTGACCAAACCCTAGTTTTTATCTAAAACCTAATTCTACCTTATTTTTGACCACCCATTTAAATAAACCTAATTTTCAAACCTAATTTTATCAAAACCTAATTTTAAACAAATAATTTTACCCAAAACCTATAACTCAAATCTATTTCAAACCCTAAATAATTTTGACCATAAACCTAATTTTTACCCAAACCCTATTTCAAACCCTAAACCTAATTTTGACCTAAATCTAAAGTTTACCCAAAACCATATTTCTAACCTAGTTTTGACCATAAACCATAATTTTGACCCAAAACCTATTTTTGACCGAAACCTTATCTAACCTATTTTTACCCAAAACCTATTTTAAACTCAAACCTAATTTAAACCTAATTTTGACCAAACCTAATTTTACACAAACCTATTTCAAACCCTAAACCCTAATTTTGACCTAAATCTAAAGTTTATCAAAACCATATTTCTAACCTAGTTTGACCTAAACCTATTACCCAAACCTATTTAAAACCTAATTCTAACCTATTTTTACCCAAAACCTATTTTAAACTCAAACACTAATTTGACCCAAAACCTAATTTTGACCAAACCTAATTTTACCCACCCTAATTCTAACCTATTTTTGACCAAAACACTATTTTAAACTCAAAACCCTATTTCAATCCCTAAACCTTAATTTTGACTGAAACCCTCGATTGGACCGACCCTAATTTTGACCGAAACCCTAATTTTACCCAAAACCTAATTCTAACCTATTTTAAACTCAAAACCCTATTTCAAACCCTAAACCTAATTTTGACCAAAATCCTAAATTTGACCAAACCTAATTTTGACCAAACCCTAATTTTACCCAAAACCCTAATTCTAACTTATTTTTGACCAAACCCTATTTTAAATTCAAAACCCTATTTCAAACCCTAAACCTAATTTAGACCTAAACCTAATTTTTACCTAAAGTAATTCTAACCTATTTTTGACCAAAACCTATTTTAAACTCAAAACCTATGACCCAAAACCCTAATTTTCCCAAACCCATCTAACCTATTTGACAAAACCCAATTATTAAATCAAAACCCAGATTTTGATAAAAACCCTAATTTTCCCCAAAACCTAATTTTAACCAAAACCCTAATTTAACTAAAACCTAATTTTACCCAAAACCTAATTCTAACCTATTTTAAACTCAAAACCCTATTTCAAACCCTAAACCCTTATTTTGACCAAAAACCTATTTTAAACCCAAAACCTAATTTTAAATAATTTTAACCAATAATTTTACCCAAAACCTAATTCTAACCTATTTTGACCAAAACTAATTTTGACCAAAACCTAATTTTTACCCAGTTGACCCTAATTTTAATCAGAACCTATTTTTACCCAAAACCCTAATTCTAACCCTATTTTTGAGCCAAAACCCTATTTTAAACTTAAAACCCTATTTCAAACCCTAAACCCTAATTTTGACCCTCAATTTGACCCAACCCTAACTTTGACAAACCACAATTTGACCAGAACCATATTCTAACCCTATTTTTGACCCAAAACCCTATTTTAAACTCAAAACCCTAATTTAGACCCAAAACCTAATTTTGACCCAAAACCCTAGTTTTTATCTAAAACCTAATTCTAACCTTATTTTTGACCCAGACCCCAATTTTTAAATCGAAACCTAATTTTAACCAAACCCTAATTTTAAATCAAAACCTAATTTTAAAAAGTAATTTTACCCAAAACCTATTTTAAACTCAAAATCTATTTCAAACCCTAAACCTAATTTTGACCATAAACCTAATTTTTACCCAAAACCCTATTTCAAACCCTAAACCCTAATTTTGACCTAAATCCTAAAGTTTACCCAAAACCATATTTCTAACCCTAGTTTTGACCATAAACCATAATTTTGACCAAAACCCTATTTTTGACCCAAACCCTTATCTAACCTATTTTTCCCAAAACCCTATTTTAAACTCAAAACCTAATTTAGACCCAAAACCTAATTTTGACCAAAACCTAATTTTACACAAAACCCTATTTCAAACCCTAAACCCTAATTTTGACCCTAAATCCTAAAGTTTATCAAAAACCATATTTAAATTTTGACCAAACCTATTTTTGACCAAAACCCTAATTCTAACACTATTTTTACCAAAACCTATTTTAAACTCAAAACACTAATTTGACCCAAAACCTAATTTTGACCAAAACCTAATTTTACCCACACCCTAATTCTAACCCTATTTTTGACCAAAACACTATTTTAAACTCAAAACCCTATTTCAATCCCTAAACCTTAATTTTGACTGAAACCCTCGATTGGACCCAGAACCTAATTTTGACCGAAACCCTAATTTTACCCAAAACCTAATTCTAACCTATTTTAAACTCAAAACCCTATTTCAAACCCTAAACCCTAATTTTGATCCAAAATCCTAAATTTGACCAGAACCTAATTTTGACAAAACCCTAATTTTACCCAAAACCCTAATTCTAACCTTATTTTTGACCCAAACCTATTTTAAATTCAAAACCCTATTTCAAACCCTAAACCCTAATTTTGACCTAAAAATTTTACTAAACTAATTCTAACCTATTTTGACCAAAACTATTTTAAACTCAAAACCTATTTTTGACAAAACTAATTTTACCCAACCAATTCTAACCTATTTTCAATTATTAAATCAAAACCTATTTGAAACCTAATTTTACCAACCTAATTTGACCAAACCTAATTTACCAAACCTAATTCCCTATTTTAACTCAAAACCCTATTTCAAACCTAAACTTATTTTGACAAAACTATTTTAAACAAAACCTAATTTTGACCAAAACCTAATTTTAACAAATAATTTTACCAACCTACCCTAATTTTGCCAAAACCTAATTTTACAAACCTAGTTTGCCTAATTTTAATCAGAACCTATTTTTACCCAAAACCTAATTCTAACCCTATTTTTGAAAAACCCTATTTTAAACTTAAAACCCTATTTCAAACCCTAAACCCTAATTTTGACCAAACTCAATTTGAACCCTAACTTGACAAAACCACATTTGACCCAGAACCCTTATTCTAACCTATTTTTGACCCAAAACCCTATTTTAAACTCAAAACCTAATTTAGACCCAAAACCTAATTTTGACCAACCCTAGTTTTTATCTAAAACCCTAATTCTAACCTTATTTTTGACCAAACCCATTTTTAAATCGAAACCCTAATTTTAACCCAAAACCCTAATTTTAAATCAAAACCTAATTTTAAACAAATAACTAATTTTACCCAAAACCTATTTTAAACTCAAAATCCTATTTCAAACCTAAAAATTTTGACCATAAACCTAATTTTTACCCAAAACCCTATTTCAAACCCTAAACCTAATTTTGACCTAAATCCTAAAGTTTACCCAAAACCATATTTCTAACCCTAGTTTTGACCATAAACCATAATTTTGACCCAAAACCCTATTTTTGACCCAAAACCATATCTAACCCTATTTTTACCCAAAACCTATTTTAAACCCCTAATTTACCCAAACCCTAATTTTGACCAAACCCTAATTTTACACAAAACCCTATTTCAAACCCTAAACCTAATTTTGACCCTAAATCCTAAAGTTTATCAAAAACCATATTTTAACCCTATTTTGACCCAAAACCCTATTTTTGACCCAAAACCCTAATTCTAACACTATTTTTGACCCAAAACCTATTTTAAACTCAAAACACTAATTTAACCCAAAACCTAATTTTGACCAAAACCCTAATTTTACCCGACCCTAATTCTAACCTTTTGACAAAACACTATTTTAAACTCAAAACCCTATTTCAATCCCTAAACCTTAATTTTGACTGAAACCCTCGATTGGACCCAGAACCTAATTTTGACCAAAACCTAATTTTACCCAAAACCTAATTCTAACCTATTTTAAACTCAAAACCCTATTTCAAACCTAAACCTAATTTTGACCAAAATCCTAAATTTGACCCAAACCTAATTTTGACAAAACCTAATTTTACCCAAAACCTAATTCTAACCTTATTTTTGACTCCAACCTATTTTAAATTCAAAACCTATTTCAAACCCTAAACCTAATTTTGACCTAAACCTAATTTTTACCTAAAACAATTCTAACCTATTTTTGACCCAAAACCTATTTTAAACTCAAAACCCTATTTTGACCCAAACCTAATTTCACCCAAATTCTAACCTATTTTTGACCCAAAACCAATTATTAAATCAAAAAAGATTTTGAAAAAAACCTAATTTTACTTTAAAACCTAATTTTAACCAAACCTAATTTAACCAAAACCTAATTTTACCCAAAACCTAATTCTAACAATTTTTGACCCACCTATTTTAAACTCAAAACCCTATTTCAAACCCTAAACCCTTATTTTGACCAAAAACCTATTTTAAACCACTAATTTTGACCAAAACCTAATTTTAACCCAAGTAATTTTCCCAAAACCTAATTCTAACCTATTTTTGATAAAACCTAATTTTGACCAAAACCCTAATTTTTACCAAACCCTAGTTTTGACCTAATTTTAATCAGACCTATTTTTACCCAAAACCTAATTCTAACCCTATTTTTGAGCCAAAACCCTATTTTAAACTTAAAACCTATTTCAAACCCTAAACCTAATTTTGACCAAAGCTCAATTTGACCAAACCCTAACTTTGACCAAACCACAATTTGACCGAACCATTAACCTATTTTTGACCCAAAACCCTATTTTAAACTCAAAACCCTAATTTGACCCAAAACCCTAATTTTGACCGAAACCCTAGTTTTATCTAAAACCTAATTCTAACCTTATTTTTGACAACCCCAAACCCTAATTTTAACCAAAACCCTAATTTTAAATCAAAACCCTAATTTTAAACCAAAAATAATTTTACCCAAAACCCTATTTTAAACTCAAAATCTATTTCAAACCCTAAACTAATTTTGACCATAAACCTAATTTTTACCCAAAACCCTATTTCAAACCCTAAACCCTAATTTTGACCTAAATCCTAAAGTTTACCAAAACCATATTTCTAACCCTAGTTTTGACCATAAACCATAATTTTGACCCAAAACCCTATTTTTGACCAGAAACCCTATCTAACCCTATTTTTACCCAAAACCTATTTTAAACTCAAAACCCTAATTTACCCAAAACCTAATTTTGACCCAAACCTAATTTTACACAAAACCTATTTCAAACCCTAAACCCTAATTTTGACCTAAATCCTAAAGTTTATCAAAACCATATTTCTAACCCTAGTTTTGACCTCCTATCCTATTTGAAAACCTAATTCTAACACTATTTTTACCCAAAACCCTATTTTAAACTCAAAACACTAATTTGACCAAAATAATTTTGACCCAAAACCTAATTTTACCTAACCCTAATTCTAACCCTATTTTTGACCCAAAACACTATTTTAAACTCAAAACCCTATTTCAATCCCTAAACCTTAATTTTGACTGAAACCCTCAATTGGACCCCAAACCTAATTTTGACCGAAACCTAATTTTACCCAAAACCTAATTCTAACCTATTTTAAACTCAAAACCCTATTTCAAACCTAAACCTAATTTTGATCCAAAATCCTAAATTTGACCAGAACCTAATTTTGACCAAAACCTAATTTTACCCAAAACCTAATTCTAACCTTATTTTTGACCCAAACCTATTTAAATTCAAAACCCTATTTCAAACCCTAAACCCTAATTTTGACCCTAAACCCTAATTTTTACCTAAAATAATTCTAACCCTATTTTTGACCAAAACCCTATTTTAAACTCAAAACCCTATTTTTGACCCAAAACCTAATTTCCAAACCCAATTCTAACCTATTTTTGCCAAAACCCAATTATTAAATCAAAACCATTTAAAACCCTAATTTTGCCAAAAACCTAATTTTAACCCAAAACCCTAATTTAACCAAAACCCTAATTTTACCCAAACCCTAATTCTAACCCAACCATTTAACCAAATCCAAAACCTATTTTAAACCCAAACCTATTTTAAACCAAACCTTTTTGACCCAAAACCTAATTTTAACCCAAAACCTAATTTTTACCCAAAACCTAATTCCCCATGACCAACCTAATTTTGATCAAAACCCTAATTTTTACAAACCCTAGTTTGACCCTAATTTTAATCAAAAGCCTATTTTTACCCAAAACCTAATTCTAACCTATTTTTGAGCCAAAACCCTATTTTAAACTTAAAACCCTATTTCAAACCCTAAACCCTAATTTTGACCAAAACTCAATTGACCCAAAACCCTAACTTTGACCGAAAACCACAATTTGACCCAGAACCATTATTCTAACCCTATTTTTGACCAAAACCCTATTTTAAACTCAAAACCTAATTTAGACCCAAAACCTAATTTTGACCCAAAACCCTAGTTTTTATCTAAAACCCTAATTCTAACCTTATTTTTGACCCAAACCCCAATTTTTAAATCGAAACCTAATTTTAACCCAAAACCTAATTTTAAATCAAAACCTAATTTTAAACAAAACCTAATTTACCCAAAACCTATTTTAAACTCAAAATCTATTTCAAACCCTAAAGTAATTTTGACCATAAAACCGAATTATTACCCAAAAACTTATGTCACACCCTAAACCCTAATTTTGAACCTAAATCCTAAAGTTTACCCAAAACCATATTTCTAACCCTAGTTTTGAACATAAACCATAATTTTGACCCAAAACCCTATTTTGACCAAAACCCTTATCTAACCTATTTTTACCCAAAACCTATTTTAAACTCAAAACCTAATTTACCCAAAACCTAATTTTGACAAAACCTAATTTTACACAAAACCTATTTCAAACCCTAAACCCTAATTTTGACCTAAATCCTAAAGTTTATCAAAACCATATTTCTAACCCTAGTTTGACCTATCCAACCCTATTTTTGACCCAAAACCTAATTCTAACACTATTTTTTACCCAAAACCTATTTTAAACTCAAAACACTAATTTAGCCCAAAACCCTAATTTTGACCGAAACCCTAATTTTACCTACAACCTAATTCTAACCCTATTTTTGACCAAAACACTATTTTTAAACTCAAAACCCTATTTCAGTCCTAAACCTTAATTTTGACTCAAAACCCTCAATTGGACCCAGACCTAATTTTGACCGAAACCCTAATTTTACCCAAAACCCTAATTCTAACCTATTTTAAACTCAAAACCCTATTTCAAACCCTAAACCTAATTTTGACCCAAAATCCTAAATTTGACCAGAACCTAATTTTGACAAACCCTAATTTTACCCAAAACCCTAATTCTAACCTTATTTTTGACTCAAACTATTTTAAATTCAAAACCCTATTTCAGGCCCTAAACCCTAATTTGGACCTAAACCTAATTTTTACCTAAAAAATAATTCTAACCTATTTTTGACCAAAACCTATTTTAAACTCAAAACCCTATTTTTGACCCAAAACCCTAATTATAACCCAAATTCTAACCTATTTTGACCCAAAACCAATTATTAAATCAAAACCCAGATTTTGATAAAATAATTTTGCCCCAAAACCCTAATTTTAACCAAAACCCTAATTTAACTTAAACCCTAATTTTACCCAAAACCTAATTCTAGCCCAATTTTTGACCAGCCTATTTTAAACTCAAAACCCTATTTCAAACCCTAAACCCTTATTTTGACCAAAAACCCTATTTTAAACCCAATGCCCTAATTTTGACCCAAAACCTAATTTTAACCAAAGAATACCAAAACCCTAATTCTACCTATGACCAAACCTAATTTTGACCCAAAACCCTAATTTTTCAAAACCCTAGTTTGACCTAATTTTAATCAGAAGCCTATTTTTCCCAAAACCTAATTCTAACCCTATTTTTGAGCCAAAACCCTATTTTAAACTTAAAACCCTATTTCAAACCCTAAACCCTAATTTTGACCAAGCTCAATTTGACCCAACCCTAACTTTGACGAAAACCACAATTTGACCCAGACCCTTATTCTAACCTATTTTTGACCAAAACCCTATTTTAAACTCAAAACCCTAATTTGACCCAAAGACCAAACCCTAGTTTTATCTAAAACCCTAATTCTAACCTTATTTTTGACCCAAACCCCAATTTTTAAATCGAAACCCTAATTTTAACAAAACCTAATTTTAAATCAAAACCTAATTTTAAACAAAAATTTACCCAAAACCCTATTTTAAACTCAAAATCTATTTCAAACCCTAAAACTAATTTTGACCCAAAACGTAATTTTTACCCAAAACCCTATTTCAAACCCTAAACCCTAATTTTGACCCTAAATCCTAATGTTTACCCAAAACCATATTTCTAACCCTAGTTTTGACCATAAACCATAATTTTGACCCAAAACCCTATTTTTGACCGAAACCCTTATCTAACCTATTTTACCCAAAACCCTATTTTAAACTCAAAACCTAATTTGACCCAAAACCCCTAATTTTGACCGAAACCTAATTTTACACAAAACCCTATTTCAAACCCTAAACCTAATTTTGACCTAAATCCTAAAGTTTATCAAAACCATATTTCTAACCTAGTTTTGACCAACATTGACCCACCTAATTCTAACACTATTTTTCAAAACCCTATTTTAAACTCAAAACACTAATTTGACCCAAAACCTAATTTTGACCCGAAACCCTAATTTTACCCGAACCCTAATTCTAACCTATTTTTGACCAAAACACTATTTTAAACTCAAAACCCTATTTCAATCCCTAAACCTTAATTTTGACTGAAACCCTCGATTGGACCCGAACCTAATTTTGACCGAAACCCTAATTTTACCCAAAACCCTAATTCTAACCCTATTTTAAACTCAAAACCCTATTTCAAACCCTAAACCCTAATTTTGACCAAAATCCTAAATTTGACCACCTAATTTTGACCCAAAACCTAATTTTACCCAAAACCCTAATTCTAACCTTATTTTTGACCCAAACCTATTTTAAATTCAAAACCCTATTTCAGACCCTAAACCTAATTTTGACCTAAACCCTAATTTTTACCTAAATAAATTCTAACCTATTTTTGACCAACCTATTTTAAACTCAAAACCCTATTTTTGACCCAAAACCCTAATTTTCCAAAACCCAAATTCTAACCCTATTTTGACCCAAACCAATTATTAAATCAAAACCCTGATTTTGAAAAACCCTAATTTTGCCCCAAAACCTAATTTTAACCCAAAACCCTAATTTAACTTGGAAACCCTAATTTTACCCAAAACCTAATTCTAACTAATTTTTGACCGCCTATTTTAAACTCAAAACCCTATTTCAGACCCTAAACCCTTATTTTGACCAAAAACCTATTTTAAACCCAAAACCCTAATTTTGACCCAAAACCTAATTTTAACCCAAAAATTACCCAAAACCTAATTCTAACCTATTTTTGATCCAAAACCCTAATTTTGACCCAAAACCTAATTTTTACAAACCCTAGTTTTGACCCTAATTTTTAATCAAAAACCTATTTTTACCCAAAACCTAATTCTAACCCTATTTTTGAGCCAAAACCCTATTTTAAACTTAAAACCCTATTTCAAACCCTAAACCCTAATTTTGACCAAAAACTCAATTTGACCCAAACCCTAACTTTGACCGAAAACCACAATTTGACCCGAACCCTTATTCTAACCTATTTTTTTTAAAACCCTATTTTAAACTCAAAACCCTAATTTAGACCCAAAACCTAATTTTGACCCAAACCCTAGTTTTTATCTAAAACCCTAATTCTAACCTTATTTTTGACCCAAACCCCAATTTTTAAATCAAACCTAATTTTAACCCAAAACCTAATTTTAAATCAAAACCTAATTTTAAACCAAACTAATTTAACCCAAAACCTATTTTAAACTCAAAATCCTATTTCAAACCCTAAACGTAATTTTGACCATAAACCTAATTTTTACCCAAAACCTATTTCAAACCCTAAACCCTAATTTTGACCCTAAATCCTAAAGTTTACCCAAAACCATATTTCTAACCCTAGTTTTGACCATAAACCATAATTTTGACCCAAAACCCTATTTTTGACCCGAAACCCTAATCTAACCCTAATAGTTACCCAAAACCCTATTTTAGACACAAAACACTAATTTACAAACCTAATTTTGACCAAAACCCTAATTTTACACAAAACCTATTTCAAACCTAAACCCTAATTTTGACCTAAATCCTAAAGTTTATCAAAACCATATTTCTAACCTAGTTTTGACCTAAACCTATTTTGAACAAACAAAAAACCCAAACCTAATTTTGACCGAAACCTAATTTTACCCCAACCCTAATTCTAACCCTATTTTTTACCCAAAACACTATTTTAAACTCAAAACCTATTTCAGTCCCTAAACCTTAATTTTGACTTGACCCTCGGACCCAACCCTAATTTTGACCGAAACCTAATTTTACCCAAAACCTAATTCTAACCTATTTTAAACTCAAAACCCTATTTCAAACCTAAACCTAGCCAAAATCCTAAATTTGACCAGACCTAATTTTGACCAGAACCTAATTTTACCCAAAACCCTAATTCTAACCTTATTTTTGACCCAATATTTTAAATTCAAAACCCTATTTCAAACCCTAAACCCTAATTTGACCTAAACCTAATTTTTACCTAAAACCTAATTCTAACCTATTTTGACCCAAACCCTATTTTAAACTCAAAACCCTATTTTTGACCAAACCTAATTTTCCCTCTACCTATTTTGACCCAAAACCCAATTATTAAATCAAAACCCTGATTTTGTTAAAAACCTAATTTTGCCCCAAAACCTAATTTTAACCCAAAACCTAATTTAACAAACCCTAATTTTACCCAAAACCTAATTCTAACCATTTTTGACCCGCCTATTTTAAACTCAAAACCCTATTTCAAACCCTAAACCCTTATTTTGACCAAAAACCTATTTTAAACCCAAAACCCTAATTTTGACCCAAAACCCTAATTTTAACCCAAAACTAATTTTTAACCCTAATTCATTGACCCAAACCTAATTTTGACCCAACCTAATTAGAAACCCTAGTTTTGACCCTAATTTTAATCAGGCCTATTTTTACCCAAAACCCTAATTCTAACCTATTTTTGAGCCAAAACCCTATTTTAAACTTAAAACCCTATTTCAAACCCTAAACCTAATTTTGACCAAGCTCAATTTGACCAACCTAACTTTGACCAAAACCACAATTGACCGAACCCTTATTCTAACCTATTTTTGACCCAAAACCTATTTTAAACTCAAAACTAATTTGGCCCAAAACCTAATTTTGACCCAAACCCTAGTTTTTATCTAAAACCCTAATTCTAACCTTATTTTTGACCCAACCCCAATTTTAAATCAAACCTAATTTTAACCCAAACCCTAATTTTAAATCAAAACCTAATTTTAAACCAAAATAATTTTACCCAAAACCCTATTTTAAACTCAATCCTATTTCAAACCCTAAGTAATTTTGACCATAAACCTAATTTTTACCCAAAACCCTATTTCAAACCCTAAACCCTAATTTTGACCTAAATCCTAAAGTTTACCCAAAACCATATTTCTAACCCTAGTTTTGACCATAAACCATAATTTTGACCAAAACCTATTTTTGACCAAACCAATATTTTTACCCAAAACCCTATTTTAAACTCAAAACCTAATTTAGACCCAAAACCTAATTTTGACCAAAACCCTAATTTTACACAAAACCTATTTCAAACCCTAAACCCTAATTTTGACCTAAATCCTAAAGTTTATCAAAAACCATATTTCTAACCCTAGTTTTGACCTAAACCTATTTATATTACAAAACCCTAATTCTAACACTATTTTTTAAAACCCTATTTTAAACTCAAAACACTAATTTACAAACCTAATTTTGACCAAACCTAATTTTACCTAACCCTAATTCTAACCTATTTTTGACCCAAAACACTATTTTAAACTCAAAACCCTATTTCAATCCCTAAACCTTAATTTTGACTGAAACCCTCAATTGGACCCAAACCTAATTTTGACCGAAACCTAATTTTACCCAAAACCTAATTCTAACCTATTTTAAACTCACCTATTTAAACCTAAACCTAATTTTGTAAATCCTAATTTGACCAGACCTAATTTTGACCGGAACCTAATTTTACCAAACCTAATTCTTTATTTTTGACCAACCCTATTTTAAATTCAAAACCCTATTTCAGGCCCTAAACCTAATTTGGACCTAAACCCTAATTTTTACCTAAAAGTAATTCTAACCTATTTTTGACCAAAACCTATTTTAAACTCAAAACCCTATTTTTGACCCAAAACCCTAATTTTTAACTATTTTGACCCAAACCCAATTATTAAATCAAAACCATGATTTTGGAAACCTAATTTTCCCACCTAATTTTAACCCAAAACCTAATTTAACTGAACCTAATTTTACCAAAACCTAATTCTAACTTTGACCCCCTATTTTAAACTCAAAACCCTATTTCAGACCTAAACTATATTTGACCAACCCTATTTTAAACCCAAAACCTAATTTTGACTAAAACCTAATTTTAACCCAAAACTAATTTTTACCCAAGACCTAATTCTAACCCTATTTTTGACAACCTAATTTTGACCCAAAACCTAATTTTTACAAACCCTAGTTTGACCCTAATTTTAATCAGGCCTATTTTTACCCAAAACCTAATTCTAACCTATTTTTGAGCCAAAACCCTATTTTAAACTTAAAACCCTATTTCAAACCCTAAACCCTAATTTTGACCAGAAACTCAATTTGACCCAGACCTAACTTTGACCGAAAACCACAATTTGACCCATTATTCTAACCATTTTTGACCCAAAACCCTATTTTAAACTCAAAACCTAATTTGACCCAAAACCCTAATTTTGACCGAAACCCTAGTTTTTATCTAAAACCCTAATTCTAACCTTATTTTTACCCAACCATTTTTAAATCAAACCTAATTTTAACCCAACCTAATTTTAAATCAAAACCCTAATTTTAATAAACGTAATTTTACCCAAAACCCTATTTTAAACTCAAATCCTATTTCAAACCTAAACTAATTTTGACCATAAACCCTAATTTTTACCCAAAACCCTATTTCAAACCCTAAACCTAATTTTGACCTAAATCCTAAAGTTTACCCAAAACCATATTTCTAACCCTAGTTTTGACCATAAACCATAATTTTGACCAAAACCCTATTTTTGACCCAAAACCCTTATCTAACCCTATTTTTACCCAAAACCCAATTTTAAACTCAAAACCCTAATTTTACCCAAAACCTAATTTTGACCAAAACCTAATTTTACACAAAACCCTATTTCAAACCCTAAACCTAATTTTGACCCTAAATCCTAAAGTTTATCAAAAACCATATTTCTAACCCTAGTTTAAGACCCAAAACCCTATTTTTGACCCAAAACCTAATTCTAACATATTTTTGACCCAAAACCCTATTTTAAACTCAAAACACTAATTTAGGCCCAAAACCTAATTTTGACCGAAACCTAATTTTACCTAACCCTAATTCTAACCCTATTTTTGACCCAAAACACTATTTTAAACTCAAAACCCTATTTCAATCCCTAAACCTTAATTTTGACTCAAACCCTCGATTGGACCCGAACCTAATTTTGACCCGAAACCTAATTTTACCCAAAACCCTAATTCTAACCTATTTTAAACTCAAAACCCTATTTCAAACCCTAAACCTAATTTTGATCCAAAATCCTAAATTTGACCAGAACCTAATTTTGACAAAACCCTAATTTTACCCAAAACCTAATTCTAACCTTATTTTTGACCAAACCTATTTTAAATTCAAAACCCTATTTCAAACCCTAAACCTAATTTTGACCTAAACCTAATTTTTACCTAAAAGTAATTCTAACCTATTTTGACCCAAAACCCTATTTTAAACTAACCCTATTGCCCAAACCTAATTTTACCCAACCCAAATTCTAACCTATTTTGCCAAACCCAATTATTAAATCAAAACCCAATTTTGAAAACCCTAATTTTGCCCCAAAACCTAATTTTAACCCAAACCTAATTTAACTAAAACCCTAATTTTACCCAAACCTAATTCTCTTTTGACCCCTATTTTAAACTCAAAACCCTATTTCAAACCCTAAACCCTTATTTTGACCAAAAACCTATTTTAAACCCAAAACCCTAATTTTGATCCAAAACCTAATTTTAACCCAAAAGATTTTTACCCAAAACCCTAATTCTAACCTATTTTACAAAACCTAATTTTATCAAAACCCTAATTTTTACCGAAACCCTAGTTTTGACCTAATTTTAATCAAAAGCCTAATTTTACCCAAAAACCTAATTATAAACCTATTTTTGATAAAAAACCCAATATTAAACTTAAAACCCTATTTCAAACCCTAAACCCTAATTTTGACCAAAAGCTCAATTTGACCGAACCCTAACTTTGACCGAAAACCACAATTTGACCCAGAACCCTTATTCTAACCCTATTTTTGACCCAAAACCTATTTTAAACTCAAAACCCTAATTTAGACCCAAAACCCTAATTTTGACCCGAAACCCTAGTTTTTATCTAAAACCCTAATTCTAACCTTATTTTTGAACCAAACCCCAATTTTTAAATCGAAACCCTAATTTTAACCCAAAACCCTAATTTTAAATCAAAACCCTAATTTTAAACCGAAACCGTAATTTTACCCAAAACCCTATTTTAAACTCAAAATCCTATTTCAAACCCTAAACCCTAATTTTTACCCAAAACCCTATTTCAAACCCTAAACCCTAATTTTGACCCAAAATCCTAAAGTTTACCCAAAACCATATTTCTAACCCTAGTTTTGACCATAAACCATAATTTTGACCCAAAACCCTATTTTTGAACCAGAACCCTTATTCTAACCCTATTTTTTACCCAAAACCCTATTTTAAACTCAAAACCCTAATTTCGACCCAAAACCCTAATTTTGACCCGAAACCCTAATTTTACACAAAACCCTATTTCAAACCCTAAACCCTAATTTTGACCTAAAGTCCTAGTTTCTCAAACCCATGTTTCCCTAACCCTATTTTGACCTAAAACCTATTTTTGACCCAAAACCCTAATTCTAACACTATTTTTGACCCAAACCCTATTTTAAACTCAAAACACTAATTTAGACCCAAAACCTAATTTTGACCCAAACCTAATTTTACCCACACCCTAATTCTAACCTATTTTTGACCCAAAACCTATTTTAAACTCAAACCCTATTTCAATCCCTAAACCTTAATTTTGACTGAAACCCTCGATTGGACCCAGAACCTAATTTTGACCCGAAACCTAATTTTACCCAAAACCCTAATTCTAACCCTATTTTAAACTCAAAACCCTATTTCAAACCCTAAACCTAATTTTGATCCAAAATCCTAAATTTGACCAGAACCTAATTTTGGCCCAAACCCTAATTTTACCCAAAACCTAATTCTAACCTTATTTTTGACCCCAAACCCTATTTTAAATTCAAAACCCTATTTCAGACCCTAAACCTAATTTTGACCTAAACCTAATTTTTACCTAAAGGTAATTCTAACCCTATTTTGACCAAACCTATTTTAAACTCAAAACCCTATTTTTGACCCAAAACCAATTACAAACCTTCTAACCTATTTTTGATCAAAACCCAATTATTAAATCAAAACCCTGATTTTTTGAAAACCCTAATTTTGCTTAAAACCCTAATTTTAACCCAAAACCCTAATTTTACCCAAACCTAATTTTACCCAAACCTAATTCATTGACCCAACTCAAAACCCTATTTCAAACCCTAAACCCTTATTTTGACCAAAACCTATTTTAGACCCAAAACCCTAATTTTGACCCAAAACCTAATTTTAACGCCCCAAAGCCTAATTCTAACCTATTTTTGACCCAACCTAATTTTGACCCAAAACCCTAATTTTCAAACCCTAGTTTTGCCTAATTTTAATCAGAAGCCTATTTTTACCCAAAACCTAATTCTAACCTATTTTTGAGCCAAAACCCTATTTTAAACTTAAAACCCTATTTCAAACCCTAAACCTAATTTTGACCGCTCAATTTGACGAACCCTAACTTTGACCGAAAACCACATTTGACCCAGAACCCTTATTCTAACCTATTTTTGACCCAAAACCCTATTTTAAACTCAAAACCCTAATTTAGACCCAAAACCCTAATTTTTACCCGAAACCCTACTTTTTAACAAAATCCCTAATTGTAACCTTATTTTTTACCAAAAGCCGAATTTTAAAATCGAAACCTAATTTTAACCCAAACCTAATTTTAAATCAAAACCTAATTTTAATCCAAAATAGTAATTTTACCCAAAACCTATTTTTAAACTCAAAATCCTATTTCAAACCCTAAACCGTAATTTTGACCATAAACATAATTTTTACCCAAAACCCTATTTCAAACCCTAAACCCTAATTTTGACCCTAAATCCTAAAGTTTACCCAAAACCATATTTCTAACCCTAGTTTTGACCATAAACCATAATTTTGACCCAAAACCCTATTTTTGACCCAAACCCTATCTAACCTATTTTTTACCCAAAACCCATTTTTAAACTCAAAACCTAATTTAGACCCAAAACCCTAATTTTGACCAGAACCTAATTTTACACAAAACCCTATTTCAAACCCTAAACCCTAATTTTGACACAAAATCCTAAAGTTTATCAAAAACCATATTTCTAACACTATTTTTGACCCAAAACCCTAATTCTAACACTATTTTTGACCCAAAACCCTATTTTAAACTCAAAACACTAATTTGACCCAAAACCTAATTTTGACCAAACCTAATTTTACCCGAACCCTAATTCTAACCCTATTTTTGACCCAAAACACTATTTTAAACTCAAAACCCTATTTCAATCCCTAAACCTTAATTTTGACTGAAACCCTCAATTGGACCCAGAACCTAATTTTGACACGAAACCTAATTTTACCCAAAACCCTAATTCTAACCTATTTTAAACTCAAAACCCTATTTCAAACCCTAAACCTAATTTTGATCCAAAATCCTAAATTTGACCAGAACCTAATTTTGACCCAAAACCTAATTTTACCCAAAACCTAATTCTAACCTTATTTTTGACCCCAAACCCTATTTTAAATTCAAAACCCTATTTCAAACCCTAAACCTAATTTGGACCCTAAACCTAATTTTTACTAAAACCTAATTCTAACCTATTTTGACCTATTTTAAACTCAAAACCCTATTTTTGACCCAAACCTAATTTTACCCAAAACCCAATTCTAACCTATTTTTGACCCAAAACCCAATTATTAAATCAAAACCCTGATTTTGAAACCCTAATTTTGCCCCAAAACCTAATTTTAACCCAAAACCCTAATTTAACCTAGAACCTAATTTTACCCAAAACCTAATTCTAACAATTTTGACCCAGCCTATTTTAAACTCAAACCCTATTTCAAACCCTAAACCCTTATTTTGACCAAAAACCTATTTTAAACCCAAAGCCCTAATTTTGACCCAAAACCCTAATTTTAACCCAAATAATTTTACCCAAAACCTAATTCTAACCCTATTTTTGACCCAAACCTAAGACCAAACCCTAATTTTACCGAAACCCTAGTTTTGACCCTAATTTTAATCAGAAGCCTATTTTTACCCAAAACCCTAATTCTAACCCTATTTTTGAGCCAAAACCCTATTTTATTCTTAAAACCCTATTTCAAACCCTAATCCCTAACTTTGACCCGTCAAGCTCAAGTTGACCCAGACCCTAACTTTGACAAACCACAATTTGACCCGAACCCTTATTCTAACCTATTTTTGACCCAAAAACCTATTTTAAACTCAAAACCCTAAAATCGACCCAAAACCCTAATTTTTACCCGACACCCTAGTTTTTAACTAAAACCTAATTCTAACCTTATTTTGACCCAAACCCCATTTTAAATCAAAACCTAATTTTAACCCAAAACCCTAATTTTAAATCAAAACCTAATTTTAATAAACCTAATTTTACCCAAAACCTATTTTAAACTCAAAATCCTATTTCAAACCCTAATCCGAAATTTTGACCATAACCCCTAATTTTTACCCAAAACCCTATTTCAAACCCTAAACCCTAATTTTGACCCTAAATCCTAAAGTTTACCCAAAACCATATTTCTAACCCTAGTTTTGACCATAAACCATAATTTTGACCCAAAACCCTATTTTTGACCCGAAACCCTTATCTAACCCTATTTTTTACCCAAAACCCTATTTTAAACTCAAAACCCTAATTTAGACCCAAAACACTAATTTTGAACCTAAACCCTAATTTTACACAAAACCCTATTTCAAACCCTAAACCCTAATTTTGACCCTAAATCCTAAAGTTTACCAAAAACCATATTTCTAACCCTAGTTTTGACCCTAAACCCTAATTTTGACCCTAAAACCTAATTCTAACACTATTTTTGACCCAAAACCCTATTTTAAACTCAAAACACTAATTTTGACCCAAAACCTAATTTTGACCCAAACCCTAATTTTACCCGACCCCTAATTCTAACCTATTTTTGACCCAAAACACTATTTTAAACTCAAAACCCTATTTCAATCCCTAAACCTTAATTTTGACTGAAACCCTCGATTGGACCCAGAACCTAATTTTGACCCAAACCTAATTTTACCCAAAACCTAATTCTAACCTATTTTAAACTCAAAACCCTATTTCAAACCCTAAACCCTAATTTTGATCCAAAATCCTAAATTTGACCAGACCTAATTTTGACCGAAACCTAATTTTACCCAAAACCTAATTCTAACCTTATTTTTGACCCAAACCTATTTTAAATTCAAAACCCTATTTCAAACCCTAAACCCTAATTTGACCCTAAACCTAATTTTTACCTAAAACCAAAATTCTAACCTATTTTTGACCAAACCTATTTTAAACTCAAAACCCTATTTTTGACCCACAATTACCCAATTCTAACCTATTTTTGACCCAAAACCCAATTATTAAATCAAAACCGATTTTGAAAAACCCTAATTTTCCACCTAATTTTAACCCAAAACCTAATTTTGAAACCTAATTTTACCCAAACCTAATTCTAACATTTTTGACCAAAGCCTATTTTAAACTCAAAACCCTATTTCAAACCCTAAACCCTTATTTTGACCAAAAACCTATTTTAAACCCAAAACCCTAATTTTGAGAAACCCTAATTTTAACCCAAATAATTTTTACCCAAAACCTAATTCTAACCTATTTTTGACCCAAAACCTAATTTTGACCCAAAACCTAATTTTTGAAAACCCTAGTTTTGACCTAATTTTAATCAAAGCCTATTTTTACCCAAAACCTAATTCTAACCCTATTTTTGAGCCAAAACCCTATTTTAAACTTAAAACCCTATTTCAAACCCTAAACCCTAATTTTGACCCGCTCAATTTGACCGACCTACTTTGACCAAAACCACAATTTGACCCAGACCTATTCTAACCTATTTTTGACCCAAACCCTATTTTAAACTCAAAACCCTAATTTGACCCAAAACCTAATTTTGACCAACCTAGTTTTTATCTAAAACCTAATTCTAACCTTATTTTTGACCCAAATCCCAATTTTAATCAAACCTAATTTTAACTCAAACCTAATTTTAAATCAAAACCTAATTTTAAAAACTAATTTTACCCAAACCCTATTTTAAACTCAAATCCTATTTCAAACCCTAACGTAATTTTGACCATAAACCTAATTTTTACCCAAAACCCTATTTCAAACCCTAAACCCTAATTTTGACCCTAAATCCTAAAGTTTACCCAAAACCATATTTCTAACCCTAGTTTTGACCATAAACCATAATTTTGACCCCAAACCCTATTTTTGACCCAAACCCTTATCTAACCTATTTTTACCCAAACCCTATTTTAAACTCAAAACCTAATTTACCCAAAACCTAATTTTGACAAAAACCTAATTTTACACAAAACCTATTTCAAACCCTAAACCTAATTTTGACCCTAAATCCTAAAGTTTATCAAAAACCATATTTCTAACCCTAGTTTACCTAAACCTATTTTTGACCCAAAACCTAATTTAACCCTAATTACCCAAACCTATTTTAAACTCAAAACACTAATTTACCCAAAACCTAATTTTGACCCAAAACCTAATTTTACCCAACCCTAATTCTAACCCTATTTTTGACCCAAACTATTTAAACTCAAAACCCTATTTCAATCCCTAAACCTTAATTTTGACTTAAACCCTCGATTGGACCCAAACCTAATTTTGACCCAAACCCTAATTTTACCCAAAACCAATTCAACCATTTTAACTCAAACCCTATTTCAAACCCTAAACCTAATTTCCTCCTAATTGACCAACCTAATTTTCCAATTTTCAACCTAATTCTAACCTTATTTTTGACCCCATATTTTAAATTCAAACCTATTTCAAACCCTAAACCCTAATTTTGACCCTAAACCCTAATTTTTACCTAGAACCGTAATTCTAACCCTATTTTGACCCAAAACCCTATTTTAAACTCAAAACCTATTTTTGACCCAACCTAATTTCAAACCTTCTAACCCTATTTTGACCCAAAACCAATTATTAAATCAAAACCTAATTTTTACCAAACCCTAATTTTTCCCCAAACCTAATTTTACCCAAAACCTAATTTAACCAAAACCTAATTTTCCCAAACCTAATTTAATATTTTGTCCCTATTTTAACTCAAACCCTATTTCACCCTAAACCATATTTTGACCAAAAACCTATTTTAAACCCAAAACCTAATTTTGACCCAAACCTAATTAACCCAACCTAATTTTTACCCAAAACCTAATTCTAACCCTATTTGACCCAAAACCCTAATTTTGACAAAACCCTAATTTTGACCAAACCCTAGTTTGACCTAATTTTAATCAAAGCCTATTTTTACTCAAAACCTAATTCTAACCCTATTTTTGAGCCAAAACCCTATTTTAAACTTAAAACCCTATTTCAAACCCTAAACCCTAATTTTGACCAAGCTCAATTTGACCCAGAACCCTAACTTTGACCCAAAACCACAATTTGACCAAAACCCTAATTCTAACCCTATTTTTGACCCAAAACCTATTTTAAACTCAAAACCTAATTTAGACCCAAAACCCTAATTTTGACCCAAAACCTAGTTTTTATCTAAAACCCTAATTCTAACCTTATTTTTGACCCAAAACCCCAATTTTAAATCAAACCCTAATTTTAACCCAAACCTAATTTTAAATCAAAACCCTAATTTTAAACTTGAACCGTAATTTTACCCAAAACCCTATTTTAAACTCAAAATCCTATTTCAAACCCTAAACCTAATTTTGACCTAAACCCTAATTTTTACCCAAAACCCTATTTCAAACCCTAAACCCTAATTTTACACTAAATCCTAAAGTTTACCCAAAACCATATTTCTAACAATAGTATTGACCATAAACCATAATTTTGAACCAAATACCTATTTTTGACAAAAACCCTAATTAACCTATTTTTTACCAAAACCCTATTTTAAACTCAAAACCCTAATTTTGCCCAAAACCTAATTTTGACCGAAAACCAATTTTACCAAAACCTATTTTAAACCCTAAACCCTAATTTTGACCCTAAAATCCTAAATTTATCAAAACCATATTTCCAACCTAATTTTGACCCAAAACCTATTTTTGACCCAAAACCTAATTCTAACCTATTTTTACCCAACCTATTTTAAACTCAAAACACTAATTTCGACCCAAAACCTAATTTTGACCCGAAACCTAATTTTACCCACAACCTAATTCTAACCCTATTTTTGACCCAAAACACTATTTTAAACTCAAAACCCTATTTCAATCCCTAAACCTTAATTTTGACCCAAAACCTAATTTGACCCAGAACCTAATTTTGATCAAAACCCTAATTTTACCCAAAACCTAATTCTAACCTATTTTTAACTCAAAACCCTATTTCAAACCCTAAACCCTAATTTTGATCCAAAATCCTAAATTTGACGAACCTAATTTTGACCCAAACCTAATTTTTACCCAAAACCCTAATTCTAACCTTATTTTTGATCCTAACCTATTTTAATTCAAAACCCTATTTCAAACCCTAAACCTAATTTTGACCCTAAACCTAATTTTTACCTAAAACCGGTAATTCTAACCTATTTTTGACTCAAAACCTATTTTAAACTCAAAACCCTATTTTTGACCCAAACCTAATTAAACCCTAATTCTAACCTATTTTTGACCCAAAACCCTAATTATTAAATCAAAACCCTAAGTTTTGACAAAACCCTAATTTTGACCCAAACCTAATTTTAACCCAAAACCCTAATTTTAACCAAAACCCTAATTTTGCCCAAAGCCTAATTTTGACCCAAACCTAATTTTAAACTCAAACCCTATTTCAAACCCTAAACCTTATTTTGACCAAAACCCTATTTTTAACCAAAACCTAATTTTGACCCAAACCTAATTTTGACTTAAAACCCTAATTTTACCCAACTAATTTTCCCACCCTAATTCTAACCTAATTTTGTTCCAAAACCCTAATTTTGACCCAAAACCTAATTTTTGCCCTAACCTAATTTTAATCAAAAGCTATTTTTACCCAAAACCTAATTCTAACCCTATTTTTGAGCCAAAACCCTATTTTAAACTTAAAACCCTATTTCAAACCCTAAACCATAATTTTGACCCAAACTCAGTTTGACCCAACCTAACTTTGACCGAAAACCCTAATTTGACCCAGAACCCTTATTCTAACCTATTTTTGACCCAAAACCCTATTTTAAACTCAAAACCCTAATTTTGACCCAAAACCTAATTTTGACCGAAACCTAGTTTTATCTAAAACCCTAATTCTAACCTTATTTTTACCCAAAACCTATTTTACAAACCCTAATTTTAATCAAACCTAATTTTAACCAAACCCAAACCTATTTTAAACTCAAAATCCTATTTCAAACCCTAAACCTAATTTTGACCTAAACCTAATTTTTACCCAAAACCCTATTTCAAACCCTAAACCTAATTTTGACCCTAAATCCTAAAGTTTACCCAAAACCATAATTCTAACCCTAGTTTTGACCATAAACCATAATTTTGACCCAAAACCCTAATTTTTACCCAATACCCTATTTTAAACTCAAAACCCTAATTTAGACCCAAAACACTAATTTTGACCCGATACCATAATTTTGCACAAAACCATATTTCAAACCCTAAACCCTAATTTTGACCCAAATCCAAAGTTTATCAAAAACCATATTTCTAACCCTAGTTTTGACCTAAACCTATTTTTGACCCAAACCCTAATTCTAACACTAAATTTTTTTGACCCAAAACTATTTTAAACTCAAAACACTAATTTTGACCCAAAACCTAATTTTGATCCGAAACCCTAATTTTACCCTGAACCTAATTCTAACCCTATTTTTGACCCAAAACATTATTTTAAACTCAAAACCCTATTTCAATCCCTAAACCTTAATTTTGACCCAAAACCTCAATTGGACCCAGAACCTAATTTTGACCCAAACCTAATTTTACAAACCCTAATTCTAACCTATTTTAAACTCAAAACCTATTTCAGACCTAAACCCTAATTTTGATCCAAAATCCTAAATTTGACCAGAACCTAATTTTGACACAAACCTAATTTTACTCAAAACCCTAATTCTAACCTTATTTTTGACCCCAACCTATTTTAAATTCAAAACCCTATTTCGAACCCTAAACCCTAATTTGGACCCTAAACCCTAATTTTTACCTAAAACGGTAATTCTAACCTATTTTTGACCCAAGACCTATTTTAAACTCAAGGCCCTATTTTTGACCCAAAACCTAATTCACCAATTCTAACCCTATTTTTGACCCAAAAACCCAAATTATTAAATCAAAACCCTGATTTTGAGAAAACCTAATTTTGCCCCAAAGCCTAATTTTAACAAGAACCTAATTTAACTGAACCCTAATTTTACCCAAAACCCTAATTCTAACCATTTTGACCCAAAAGCCTATTTTAAACTCAAAACCCTATTTCAAGCCCTAAACCCTTATTTTGACCAAAACCTATTTTAAACCCAATACCCTAATTTTGACCCAAAACCCTAATTTTAACCCAAACCGTAATTTTTACCCAAAACCTAATTCTAACCTATTTTTGACACCTAATTTTAAAACCTAATTTTTACCCAAAACCCTAGTTTGACCCTAATTTTAATCAGAAGCCTATTTTTACCCAAAACCTAATTCTAACCCTATTTTGACCCAAAACCCTATTTTAAACTTAAAACCCTATTTCAAACCCTAAACCTAATTTTGACCAGCTCAATTTGACCCAAACCTAACTTTGACCGAAAACCACAATTTGACCCAGAACCCTTATTCTAACCTATTTTTGACCCCAAACCCTATTTTAAACTCAAAACCCTAATTTGGCCCCAAACCCTATTTTTGACCCGAAACCCAAGTTTTTATCTAAAACCCTAATTCTAACCTTATTTTTGACCCAAACCCCAATTTTTAAATCGAAACCCTAATTTTAACCCAAAACCTAATTTTAAATCAAAACCTAATTTTAAACAAACCGAATTTTACCCAAAACCCTATTTTAAACTCAAAATCCTATTTCAAACCCTAAAGTAATTTTGACCATAAACCTAATTTTTACCCAAAACCCTATTTCAAACCTAAACCCTAATTTTGACCTAAATCCTAAAGTTTACCCAAAACCATATTTCTAACCCTAGTTTTGACCATAAATCATAATTTTGACCCAAAACCTATTTTTGACCAAACCCAATATCTAACCTATTTTTACCCAAAACCCTATTTTAAACTCAAAACCTAATTTAGACCCAAAACCTAATTTTGACAACCTAATTTTACCAAACCTACCCCTAACTAATTGACCTATCAAGTCACCATATTTCTAACCTAGTTTTCCCACCCGCACAACTAACACTATTTACCCTATTTTAAACTCAAAACACTAATTTACCAACCTAATTTTGACCAAAAACCTAATTTTACCCATCCAATTCTAACCCTATTTTTGACCCAAAACCTATTTTAAACTCAAAACCCTATTTCAATCCTAAACCTTAATTTTGACTAAACCCTAAACCAAAATTGACCCGAACCTAATTTGACCACTAATTTTACCCAACAATTCTAACCTATTTTAACTCAAACCTATTTCAAACCCTAAACCTAATTTTGATAAAATCCTAAATTTGACCAAACCTAATTTTGACCAAACCTAATTTTACCCAAAACCTAATTCTAACTTATTTTTGACCCAAACCCTATTTTAAATTTAAAACCCTATTTCTGACCTTAAACCTAATTTGGACCTAAACCACTAATTTTTACCTAAAACGTAATTCTAACCTATTTTGACCCAAACCCTATTTTAAACTCAAAACCTATTTTTGACCCACCAATTTTACCCAAACCCAATTCTATTGACAAAACCAATTATTAAATCAAAACCATATTTTTAAAAACCTAATTTTCCCAAACTAATTTTAACCCAAAACCCTAATTTAACTGAAACCTAATTTTCCCAAACCTAATTCTAACCCATTTTTGACTAACCTATTTTAAACTCAAAACCCTATTTCAAACCATAAACCCTTATTTTGACCAAAAACTATTTTAACCCAAACTAATTACCCCCCACCTAATTTTACCCAAAGTAATTTTTACCCAAACCTAATTCTAACCTATTTTTGACCCAAAACCTAATTTTGAAACCTAATTTTTAAACCTAGTTTACCTAAAATTTTAATCAGAGCCTATTTTACCCAAACCTAATTCTAACCTATTTTTGACCCAAACCCTATTTTAAACTTAAAATCCTATTTCAAACCCTAAACCTAATTTTGACCAAACTCAATTTGACCCAGACCTAATTTGACCGAAACCACAATTTGACCCAGAACCATATTCTAACCTATTTTTGACACAAAACCTATTTTAAACTCAAAACCTAATTTCCCCAAACCCTATTGACCACCCTAGTTTTTACTCCCTAATTCACCTTACCCAAATAAATCACCCTAATTTACCAACCTAATTTTACAACCACATTTCCCAATCTAACTATTCAAACCTAATAATAATTTTGCCAAACCTAATTTTTACCCAAAACACTATTTTAAACCTAAACCTAATTTTGACCCTAAATCCTAAAGTTTACCCAAAACCATAATTCAACCTAGTTTTGACCATAAACCCAAATTTTGAACTCAAAACCTATTTTACCAAAACCCTAATACCAACCTAATTTTGACCAAAACCTATTTTAAACTCAAAACCTAATTTTAACCCAAACCTAATTTTTACCTGAAACCTAATTTTACTAAAACCTAATTCTACAATTTTGACCAAACCTATTTTTAAACAAAAACCCTAATTTTAACCCTAATTTACCTAATTCATACCCAAAACCCTAATTTTACCAAAACCTAATTCTAAAACCTAATTTTGACCCAAAACTTAATTTAAACTCAAAACTCTAAAATTGAACCCAAAACCCTAATTTTGATCCAATTTAACTTTTATTTGACCCAAAACCTAATTTGACCAGACTAGTTTTACCCAAACCCTAATCTAAATTAACCAATTTAACCTTAAACCTTAATTTTAACCCAAACCTAATTTTGACCACAAATCCTAATTTTGACCAAACCCTAATTTTTATCAAAATCCCTAATTCTAACCTAATTTTACCCTAAACCTTATTTTAAAATCAAAACCTAATTTTAACCCAAAACCCTAATTTTTAAATCAAAACCCTAATTTTAAA
>JAUPTC010000132.1:0-90732 GCA_030762895.1 Sophora flavescens | reverse complement strand
TTTAGTACAACCATCATACAATGTGCTCGCATCACTTCCCAACTCTCTCAAACATTTGAGGACAATTCATGAAGATCCTATTCAAGCATTTGCAATGCTCTTCAAAATGACGCTTCTCATAAGTATTTGGCTCGTGATCGCTTGATGAATATCTCAAACGATTCCTCATTTCACTAGACTCAGTTCTTGTCTCACCATGTTTTTATCAAATATGTATAATCTTTGATCGATTCCATTATAATACCAAATGTTCTTCCAACTCGCCGCACTAACTCGCTTTGCATAACAACAACCTAAACAAGGACATATGATTGTACTAGGGCTTTTCTGTGATGCCACAGAAACCTAATGAACTCTTGCACCCCATCCTCATACTCCTTCTTAAAAAATGACGCGTATATCCATTTCGATCCATGCTTTCCGATCTACAAAAATATTTATTAACTATATTTACTTTTGAGTTTAGAGGTTGATGTCTATATGCAATGGGAACTAACAATAGGTGATAGCTATCCAACAACAAAATGTTTGTGAATCTAGTGATAATTTGGAATAGTCACACTCCTGAATTGCCAAAATATGCCTGTACTTTGATGATAGGAAATAAAAAGTGTTAATTTCAAGAAATCCACGTGTCTAATGTTACTTGATGTAGCAAATCGGCTTCCTAATAGTCTAATTAAAACCCAAAATTAGAAGTTCAATAAAGAAATAAGAATGCATAATCATGTTTCCAATATTGATTAGACTTTCAACTATAGCTTCCAAAGTGCATGGTCATTATTTGAATACAGAGGAACTTTGAATATGATGCAAGTTTCTAAAACTACATGAACACACATATATATGCACGCTACCGATATATGCTGCAACTCATAGTCACTCAAAGCTCTATATTCTATAGTTAATTAAAAACACAAACGAGATAACAACATGAGACAAGCAAAGAGAAATCTGCCGCTAATCGCCTCGTACAACTCCTCCTATAGGGTATGTTTGTTTGTTTGCTGCATTCATTATTAGCAAATTCCTTCTCTCATTGGGATTGAGTGCTGTTTAGAATCTATTTCCTTGTTCTTGTATGGAAGCTTGACTAGACAAGTGAAGTAAATCGAACAAAGAGGTTTGCCCTTTATGCCTTATGATCTTCCAAAGGATATTAGATTGATGGACTTATGACATTGATCAGAAGTGAGAAGTCACATGCCATTCTTATTCTGTGATATAGTTCTAAAGTCCAAATGCTGATTATGAACTAAATATCTAATAGTAATATCAACTTAAATATGCATTAATAATTTCTAAAATCTACATGAGCTCGAATCATATGATAAGGGAGTGCTTTAGTGAAGTACTAAAGAAGGAAAATGAAAAAGTTCAACTACAACTAGTCATTCATTAACAAAAATGCCATTCAAGTATCCAACTAGTTGTACATCACTTGCCTTTCAATATTTCTAGCATGCACAACAAACATTCAAGATTTAGCCTAATATCACAGTAATACCGATCAATTGATGAGAAAACTAGAAGAGTACTTTTACCGTGGCGATTGGGGTTTCTTCAAATCTTTTTCACTCAAAAGACTATCTTCATCAATCAGATTCAATCAACATCAAATTGCACTTTAGGTGAACTCTCTCTCTTGAAACCCCAAATTAACTTACAACGCATATTCCTCACTTGAATCAAATTAAGAAAACAAGAAAGGTTTAGTACCAAGTATGTATTCAAGTTCCTATTCTTGGCTTTCGCGAAAATTCCATACCTACATAAAGACACAAGTTGAGGATCAGTTACTCATAGACTAGCTAGAAGGCCACAAATATGCAAGAAGAATCCTCCAACATTGGCATTGTGCTAACTAAACTAACATGGAATCAATAATAACAAAAATAGCACACATTGCGTGAACATATAAACAGGCCAACATAGTGATTAATGTTAGAGAACTTGGTCTAGACATTTTATCAAACAACTAATGTTCATATGAAAATAAGCAAGATTATGAAATGATTTAAATTAGAATGGGGCCCAAAGAATAACAAATATAGGACCTCTGAATGGATGATTTCAAATCATATTTATTAGGCAAAGCTACAAGTTTTATTTCTCAATATACCACAAGATATCATGAAAACGTAGAAATGACAAGAAAAAATAAAGTTGGGTGAGTCCGCCATTTTACTAAGAAAATCATAAACATTGAGGTTGAATGTGGATAACCGAGAAAAGACAAATCGGTGAAAGATGAGGCATGACATCTGAGCGAAAACTGCAAACAATAATTAGTTCACCATTTTCAAAATGTTCAAACAGGAAAACTCATTCTATTTCCATCACACCGAGCTAAATTTTCGCTTCGGGGATTGTGAGGTTTTCGAGCTGGGGTTGGGAGAAATGAGCAAAACAAACAGAGTAATGATACCCTAAATCATAAAACAGTTACCTGAAAGTTCATTGAAGAGAGTGATTGGTCACGTAAAGTCAGCGAACAAGCACCTCGAGGCGGCGTTCATTGAAGAAAGTGATTGACCGCGAAAGTCACGAACAAGCACCCGGCCGGCGACGCCGTGCGGGACGGCGTCACTGAGTTTCTACGTTTCTGCGTGAGAGGGAGTTGCCGCGGGTGTTCACCAGTTCCGGGACGACGACGGTAGCGGTGTGTTGATGTGTGTGTTCGAGAGAGAGAGAGTTTTTTTTTTGAAAGCGTGAAGGGAAAAGAGAAGAAGGCAAAGTTTAGTTCACCTAAAGCCGCGTTATTGAAGGGACGACGGCGGGAGTGAGAGGGAGTCTCGAGGCTTGAGCAAGAGTGAGAGGGGAGAAGGCTATCCGGATGACAACCCTAGACTTGAACCGAGAAACCGAGAATTGAAGGATGAAAGGATACGCGCGCAGGGGTATTTCTCACCTAAGATAGCGCTTTCTAATTTTAAACGCTTATCTAAACGTTACCTTTTAATAGCATTTCAATTTACAAATGCTATTAAAAGTTGATTTTATTTTATTTATTTATTGCAAATTAGAAAAGATAGCGTTTCGCTTGGAACCGCTTATCTTAGGTTGTTAGTTAAGATAGCGCTTCTGATGGAAGCGCTATCTTTTCTCGCAGCTGACTTTTAATAGTGGTTCCTTAAGGAAACGCTATTTGGTGATACCTAAGATAGCGTTCCTTAAGGAACCGCTTATAAAAGTCCCCCATCACTTTTAATAGCATTTCCGCACGGAAATTCTATAAAGGGTGTGCTATTAAAAGTCCAATCTGTTGTAGTGTGAAGTTTTGAGAGAGACAAAATGATGAAGTTGGAAAATGAAACAAAATGGTTCAAGTGTGGATGATGGGCACGGTTTAGAGGTGGGTGTGAGGAGAAAACATGTGGTTCAATGAGATAAAAGAACCATGGTTGGCTTTATTTGATCAAGGTTAAGTTAGAAAATAATATAATAACTTAGCCATAGTTAATAGTAACCTAACTAGGGTTTATTTGTAATCATGGTTAATAAAATATGTGGTCATAAATTTGAAGAGATGTGGCTGCCTCTTACACCACATATTAGGGAGAAGACATTTTGTGTTGCAAATCATGGTTAATTAACCTTGGTTTTCTATGTGTTCTTGAGAAGTTTAGAGAGAAAGATAAAGAATGATGAAGATTTAGAACAGTTTTGGTTATTTAGAAATATCTTTCACTATACTTGTCCGTTTTTTATGATCTTTATGTCGTTGGAAAGAAGAGAGAAAGATGAACAACTTTCATGTTGAAAGTTTTCCGATATTCAGAACAGATAAGAGTCATAATTTCATGGCAATTTCGGGAGAATGATGATAATGTGACTTTGCCTATGACTCATCCACTTCACATCAATGCTCATTTATGGCTAGGAAAAAGGGATGTCCAAGTGCTTGGAATGGATGAAGGAGCCGTGAGTTTTGGATTGATTTGGTCAAAATTCTCAATGGCGTGGCTTGTAATTTTCATGAAGAGACAAGGGTAAAATGGTCATTTCCAGGCAAAAGATACCTTCCGCCATAAATGCGCCATTATGGCCATTATGACTCTGGATAAGCTCGTCATGAATGCTCGTCAAGTCGGCCAAATCCATCACCTCAGCTCCGCTTGCCGACTCCTTGGTTCATCTCGCGCAAGCTTTTCCTAGAGATATCTCGACGTATACACCGCGCAACAAATATAATATTTTAATTTTTTACCAAAATTTTCAAAACTTCCAGTATCGTAGTAAATACGATACAAACATTTTTCATCTCGTTCACGAGTTAAAATTAGGTCTTATGAGCGAGCAGAACTCTACAGCCGCGTGAAAACACAAAAACGGCAGACGGCTTCCGCCTCAATTTTCAACCAAAACTTCCCGTAACCTTATGATAATAAGTATAACAAGGAAATGGCCATGTTTATCCAAAATCATTTTCTAAGTCCTGGATAAAAATATATATTTATATATTTATTACCGATATTGCGAAGCAGCGAAAATCGGGGTGTTACATTACTACCCCACTTAAAAAAAAATTCGTCCTCGAAATTTCGTGACTCGAAACTGAATAGGATATCTTAATCCCAAAGTCATACTCTCACAAGAAAGTATATAAAAGAATTTCATCAATCTGATAAGAATACAAGAATATTCTGTACATAAAGATTCTTTAACAAATTCAGGGAAGTAAAAATGTATGATCGGTACATGTTTACAAACTTGAATCAAAGAAAGTTTCTTCTCTCACAAGAATATCTTTGCCAACAATTTAAAAAGAACTATGGTCCGTCAAGAATTCGGACCGAATAACTTTCTACCAACCGTAAAAGTGACTAGAGCAAGTCTCATTTGAGAAACTAGTTTTGTCAAGAAAGCGTCTATCCTGAACAAAATAGGACAGCCAAACATACTAAATGTCACAGTGACCAATTGAATAGTTGAAACACACAATCCATTGAAACAAAGTATGAATTGTACCCGAATTAAAATAGCATAGTTATGAGATTACCGTCCTAGTTTGAAGTCTTAGCATTCCACACATGAAAACTCTACCCGCAACCGCTGCTTATTTGCTCTAGTATTATTGACAAATGGTCCATGCTTTGGTGCATTGCAATCCTTCGCCCAATGTCCCATTTGACCACAAATGAAACACTTAGATCTCTTTAGTGCATTGCAATCCCTTGCCAAATGTCCCACTTGATTACAATTGAAACACCTAGTCCCCTTTTCAGGGCAAGTATTCATCATGTGATTTGGATCCCCACATCTGTAGCACCTTTTAAGTTGGCCTTGACTTTGGTTCTGCTTGACCACCACTCCCCGATGCAACAAAATTCGAATGATGTTGTTGTCGATTCTGGTCATTTCCTGGTGGTCGGAAATAAGGTTTTCTCTCGCACTTGCTTTTTTCCCCGATTCTCGAGATTGATCCTTGGATCTAGTGGGTCCTCCAACATTTCCCTTATCATTTCTTCCTTTCCTCATCTGCTCAATCTTCCGACTCATTTCGACCAAAGCTTGAAAAGTTCGCAGTTGCAGAGGTAAGAAAAATTCCTTAATCTCAAATCTCAGTCCCGCTGCGAACCTCTCCCACTTCCAGCTCTCATTGGGTTGTGCTCGAAAGAAACTAAGTATTTGGCAAGCGATTCAAACTTAGCCGCATACTCTCCCACAAACATGTCTTGTTGTTGTAATCCCATAAATTCCACCTCTTTCTCGATCCTAGCGCTCTCCAGAAAATACTTATCCATGAATGCAGTTCGAAAAACGTTCCAAGTAATGTCTTGATGATCAGCCTCTAACAGTAGCCTGGCACCTTTCCACCAATACTCCGCATCTCCTACCAGTAGGAAAGCAGCATAAGTGACCCTCACTTCTGCCGGCGTGACCACCACCTCACACATTTTCGCCAGCTCCGGAATCCATAAATCAGCTTTCATGATCAGCATCCCCACCAAACTGTGAAGGATTTTGACTTCGAAACACTATCAAAGCCTTGCCTTCCGCAGCTTGTAGATTCTGAGCATTCATAGATGCAGTTTGATTGGCAATTGCAGCTGCCACATGTTCCATAGCCTGAGCGGAATAGTCCCCTCCATCATCATAGTTCTCATTCATATTACCACGGCCACCAATAGGACCACCTCTGCGACCACGCCCACGACCGCGCCCACGTCCTCGCCCACGCCCACCTTTCTGGTGCGGTTCCCATAACTGACCAGAGAACAAAATCGGTTAGACCGCAACTAGAAAATGAAACGTGCATTGGTGTATTAACACACATTACTTCTAAGAAGTAATTCAAACAAAACTTAACTCGGAGAAAACACAATGCCAACACAATGGACCTATTCCCAAAAGATCCCCAACTACTCGACCAGCTCTAATACCACTAATGTGACACCCTAATTCGGGTCATCACATTTCTACCTGTTTGCAGAAATAAAACTTAATTTGCTGGTTGCTTTGAAAAATAATGTTTTCTCAACGTTCATCTTTTCAAAATATGGTGATAAATTTTTTTCTTTTAATCCTCAAGACAACAACAACGAAATCAAACCACACTTAAATACATACTGTATATAAGTTATACAACTATACTGCCACATATGTTTTCACACCTAGATCCTTACCAGTTTAATTTACTCTTACAACATAATATAACACAATAGGACCTAAGCTGGTCGTAACTAACTGACACTACCACCCATAGAAGCAGCAACAACATGCCCCGAACTAAACAGCCTCCTCCTTCTTGTAGAGGTCATACTCCTTGTGCGACTCTGATATGTTTGTAAGGGTGAGACACCAATATACGGATTTAACACGATAACTAAATTCTAGAACAAAAGAAGACACATACACATATACATAAACATCTCAATTATAGCATACAGTTTATCAGTGGGTTTCACACCCCAAACATCAACATTGGAAAACTATGCATGAAAACTTCTATCCATCATCTAAACATTCACACTTAATGTCATGAGATATCTCCAACATGGTGATGAGTTGATCGATTTCGATAGTTACAGGCCTACGCCCGTATACGCAGCATTCTGTATACGCAGCGAACATACAGCCCACAGCCACAAACACGCAGATCCACGGACACGCAGCCAAAACACAGGCCCACAGACCCACGTATACAGTAGTCACGGACACAATCGTAAACACGTGCACGCTCGCCAAATGCATGGAAAAACACTCTGTTCTTGACACTTTTCTTTGTGCTTAATCTTTCTTTGCCAAGCTCAAAATGGCTTACGACTCACAGCAGTTTTAACCATCTTTAAAACTTTCATTAAAACACAGGACCTCACAGGTCAGGAGTGCTCAATCACGACACCTCTCGACCTTGCAATCGCCTTAGGTTCGTGGTAGTAGAAAACATCTTAAATGTTTAAACACAGTATACACAACATATACAAGAGACACCAAGTCTACAGGACCTCAAAGTCCAAAGGACCCCAAGTCCATAACAACAAAGAACCTTAGTACCTCGACGTCTCGGTTACTAAGTTCAACAAAGACTTTCAACAGAGTTGAATTTATTTTTCGTTTTTAAAAATTCTTTAAAATTGGAAATTCATCAATAAAATCTTTTAATAATACAACTTAGTTTTTTCACAAAAATGAGTCACTTGAGGTTTTAACTTTCTCAAAATATGCATTTACCAGTATCAAAACACTTGCCGTCTACACTTTTTCCAAATTTGCCGCCAAATATTTTTTTTAACCTTTTTAAGCCAAAATTGGCTTTTTCCACTTAAATAATTTTCTAAAATCATAATTAACTTAATTTCACCAATTAATTTCATAAAATAACATTTTCTAATATTCCGGAATTTCTTACATAAAAATTAGCAGTGCAAAAATATTTTCACGGTTTTGTGCTCATTGTGACTCATAATTTACTTTTACACTAATAAATTATTAAAATAATAATATTTTTCAAAACTCATTATTTTTCCAAAATAATATTTTTCCACCACTATTATATTCCAACATTTCCCATAAAACATTGAATATAATTTACACAACTTATTAAAGCTTTTATCTGATTAATCGGTTGTGCGTCAATTCATAGTTGAATTTAATTCGAGAAATCCTCCCTTAAGCTCCTACCTCTTGAAGATTCACAACAAGTTGAATTTAATTCGGCCGGAAACTCACGTACACCGCTTTATACTTAACCTTCAACAACACATCCAAACAACCAATCAAAACAAGCTAAACAAACACCTAATCCTCTCTAATAGGTCACGGCCTCTTAGGGTTTTGTGGCTCAAAATCTCCAAATTTGCTTAAGTCGTGGATTAATGATCCTAATATACTTAAGGAAATGGATTAAGGCTAAACAACAAAGTTAAGAATCAAAACCATCCTAATCCTCAAATTGGTAGATTCGGCCAACACAAGAACATAGGGTTAGGGTTTTTAGTTTCATGAACCAACTAGGATTCAACAAGTATACAAGGATGTATGATGAAAGACATGGTCATACATCATAAGCAAGAACAAAAATTCCATCCATCCTTTCCTCTAGGATTCGGCCAAGACATGAAATTATGGCTAGGAATCTTAGTTTGATATAATAACCTAGATTCATCACTAATACATGTTCAATAGATGATTAACATGATCACTTCCATGACAAGAAGTCAAATTTCTATACCCATTTTTTGTATGATTCGGCCTAGGCTAGAAATAGGGGAAGGAAACTTTTGTTTGAAACAATCTCTTAGATCACGTTAGTAGAGATAATAATAAGAACATAGAAAGTAGTTTCACATTTTTAGGATTTTTCTATGATTTATGGTGATTTTTCAAAGTTATGAACATAAGCTTGAATCTAACTTGAACATGGTGATCTAAGATTTCAAAACATGAAAAATTATGAAGAACATGACATTAAATGAAGGTAGAGAGTAGGAATCACCTCTTGAAGAACAAGAAATAAGCAAGAAATGGCAACTTTCTTCACAAACTCAAGCTTTTTGGTTAAGAGAGAAAAAGAGAGAAAATGAAGAACATGAAGTTTTGAGAGAGACAAAATGATGAAGTTGGAAAATGAAACAAAATGGTTCAAGTGTGGATGATGGGCACGGTTTAGAGGTGGGTGTGAGGAGAAAACATGTGGTTCAATGAGATAAAAGAACTATGGTTGGGTTTATTTGATCAAGGTTAAGTTAGAAAATAATATAATAACTTAGCCATAGTTAATAGTAACCTAACTAGGGTTTATTTGTAATCATGGTTAATAAAATATGTGGTCATAAATTTGAAGAGATGTGGCTGGCTCTTACACCACATATTAGGGAGAAGACATTTTGTGTTGCAAATCATGGTTAATTAACCTTGGTTTTCTATGTGTTCTTGAGAAGTTTAGAGAGAAAGATAAAGAATGATGAAGATTTAGAGCAGTTTTGGTAATTTAGACATATCTTTCACTATACTTGTCCGTTTTTGATGATCTTTATGTTGTTGGAAAGAAGAGAGAAAGATGAACAACTTTCATGTTGAAAGTTTTTCGATATTCAGAACAGATAAGAGTCATAATTTCGTGGCAATGATGAGAATGTGACTTTGCCTATGACTCATCCACTTCACATCAATGCTCATTTATGGCTAGGAAAAAGGGATGTCCAAGTGCTTGGAATGGATGAAGGAGCCGTGAGTTTTGGATTGATTTGGTCAAAATTCTCAATGGCGTGGCTTGTAATTTTCATGAAGAGACAAGGGTAAAATGGTCATTTCCAGGCAAAAGATACCTTCCGCCATAAATGCGCCATTATGGCCATTATGACTCGGATAAGCTCGTCATGAATGCTCGTCAAGTCGGTCAAATCCATCACCTCAGCTCCGTTTGCCGACTCCTTGGTTCATCTCAGCGCAAGCTTTTCCTAGAGATATCTCGACGATACGCCTGCAACAAATATAATATTTTAATTTTTTTACCAAAATTTTCAAAACTTCCAGTATCGTAGTAAATACGATACAAAGATTTTTCATCTCGTTCACAAGTTAAAATTAGGTCTTCTGAGCAGTAAACTCTTACTGTCAGTGAAAACACAAAACGGCAGACCGGTTTCCGTCAGAATTTTCAACCAAAAACTTCCCCGTAACCTTATGATAATAAGTATAACAAGGAAATGACATTGGTTTATCCAAAATCATTTTCTAAGTCCCTGATAAAAATATATATTTATATATTTATTACTGATATTGCTTGAAAAAATCGGGGGTGTAACATTAATTTTGACCCAAAACCCTATTTCAAACCCAAAACCCTAATTTTGACCCTAAACACTAAATCTGACCAAGAACCCTAATTTTTACCCAAAACCTTAATTTTAAACCAAAACCCTAATTCAAACCCTATTTTTGACCCAAAACCCTATTTTTAACTCCAAACCATAATTCAAACCCTAAACTCTAATTTTGAGCCAAAACCCTAATTTGGACCCAATACCCAAATTTTAACCCCAAACCCTAATTCTAACCATATTTTTGACCCAAAACCCTCTTCAAACCCTAAACCCTAATTTTGACCCTAAACCCTAAATTTGACCCCGAACGCTAATTTTGACACGAAACCATAATTTTACCCAAAACCCTAATTCTAACCCAAATTCCAACCCTAACCCCTATTTTTGACCCAAAAACATATTTTTAACTCAAAACCCTAATTCAAACCCCAAACCCTAATTTGTACCAAAAATACTAATTTTGACCCAAAACCCTAATCTTAACCCAGAGCCCTAATTTTGACCCAAAACCCTAATTCTAACCTTATTTTCGACCCTAAACCCTATTTTTAATTCAAAACCTTAATTCAAACCCTAAACCCTAATTTTGACCCGAAACCTAAATTTGGACCCAAAACCCAAGTTTTGATCCAAAACCCTAATTCTAACCCTATTTTGCCCCAAAACCCTAATTTTAACCCAAAACCCTAATTCAAACCCTAAACCCTAATTTTGACCCTAAACCCAAAATTTGACCCTAAAACCTAATTTTGACCCGTAACCCTAATTTTAACGCAAAACCCTAAGTCTAACCCTATTTTTGACCCAAAACCCTATTTTAAACTCAAAACCCCTCTTTCAAACCCTAAACCCTAAATCTGACCCAGAACCCTAATTTTGACACGAAACCCAAATTTTAAACCAAAACCCTAATTCTAACCCTATTTTTGACCCAAAACCCTATTTTAAACTTAAAACCCTAATTCAAACCCTAAACCCTAGTTTTGATCCTAAACCCAAAATTTGACCCAGAAGCTTAATTTTTCCCAAAACCCTAATTTTAACTCAAAACCCTAATTTTAACCCAAAACCCTAATTCTAACCCTATTTTTGACCCAGAACCCTATTTTTAACTCAAAACCCTAATTCAAACCCAAAACCCTAATTTTGACCCTTAACCATAATTTGGAACCAAAACCCAAACTTTGACCCCAAACCCTAATTTTAACCCCAAGCCCTAATTTTGACCCAAAACCCTAATTCTAACCCTATTTTTGACCCAAAACCCTATTTTAAACTCAAAACCCTATTTGAAACCCTAAACCCTAATTTTGATCCTAAACCCTAAATTTAACCCCAAACCCTAATTCTAACCCTATTTTTGACCCAAAATTCTACTTTTAACTCAAAACCATAATTCAAACCCTAAACTCTAATTTTGACCCTAAACCCTAATTTGGACCCAAAACCCTAATTTTAACCCAAAGTCCTAATTTTGCCCCAAAACCCTAATTCTAACCGTATTTTAAACTCAAAACCCTATTTCAAACCCAAAACCCTAATTTTGATCCTAAACCCTAAATTTGACCCATAACCCAAAATTTGACCCGATACCCTAGTTTTATCCCAAAGCCCTAATTTTGACCCAAAACCCTAATTCTAACCATATTTTTGTCTCAAACTTATTTTAAACTCAAAACCCTATTTAAAGCCCTAAATCCTAATTTCGATCCTAAACCCTAAATTTGACCCAGAACCCTAATTTTGACACGAATCCCTAATTTTAAACCAAAACCCTAATTTTAACCCAAAGCCCTAATTTTGATCCAAAACTCTAATTTGGACCCAATACCCAAATTTTAACCCCAAACTGTAATTCCTACCTTATTTTTGACCGAAAACCCTATTTTTAACTCAAAACCTTAATTCAAACCCTCAAACCCTAAATTTGACCCGGAACCCTAATTTTTCCCAAAACCCTAATTTTAACCCAAAACCCTAATTCAAACCCTAATTTGGACCGTAAACCCTAATTTTAATCCAGAACCCTAATTTTGACCAGAAACCCTATTTTTAACACAAAGCCCTAATTCAAACCCTAATTTTGAAATTAAACCCTAAATTTGACCCAAAACCCTAATTTGGACCCAAAACCCAAATTTTAACCCGAAACCCTAATTTTAAACCAAAATCCTAATTTTTACCCAAACCCAAAATTTATCCCAATGCCCTAATTTTGACCCAAAACCCTAATTCTAACCTAATTTTTGACCCAAAATCCTATTTTTAACTCAAAACCCTAATTCAAACCCTAAACCCTATGTTTGACTCAAAACCCTAATTTTAACCCAAAGCCCTAATTTTGACCTAAAACACTAATTCTAACCCTAATTTTATCCCAAAACCCTAATTCTAACCCTATATTTGACCCAAAAAATATTTTTAACTCAAAACCATAATTCAAACCCTAAACCCTAATTTGTAACAAAAACCCTAATTTTGACCCAAAACCCTATTTTTTAACACAAAGCCCTAATTCAAACCCTAAATCCTAATTTTGACCCAAAACCCAAGTCTTGACCCAAAACCCTAATTCTAACCCTATTTTGTCCCAAAACCCTATTTTAAACTCAAAACCCTAATTCAAACACTAAACCCTAATTTTGAACCTAAACCGTAAATTTTACCCAGAACCATAATTTTGACCAGAAAACCTAATTTTACCCAAAAGCCTTATTCTAACCCTAATTCAAACCCTAAACCATAAATTTGAAACAACCCTAATTTGACCCGAAACCCTAAATTTTAACCCAAAACCCTAATTTTAACCCTAATTCAAACCCTAAACCCTAATTTTGATCCCAAACACTAATTTTAACGCAAAAACCCTAATTGTAACGCAAAGCCCTAATTTTGACCCAAAACCCTAATTGTAACCCTATTTTTGACCCAAAACCCTATCTTAAACTCAAAACCCTATTTCAAAACCTAAACCCTAATTATGACCCTAAACCTTGAATCTGTACCAGAACCATAATTTTGACCCAAAACCCTAATTTTAAACCAAAACCCTAATTCTAACCCTATTTTTGCCCCAAAATCCCATTTTTAACTCAACCTTAATTCAAACCCTAAACTCTAATTTTAAACCAAAACCCTAATTTGGACCCAAGACCCAAATTTTAACCCCAAACCCAAATTCTAACCTTATTTTTGACCCAGAACCCTAATTTTGACCCGAAACCCTAATTTTACCCAAAAGCCAAATTCAAACCCTAAACCCCAATTTTGACCCAGAATGTTAATTTTGACCCAAAACCCTAAATTTTTACCCAAAACCTTAATTCTAACCTTATTTTTGACCCAAGAACCTATTTTTAACACAAAGCCCTAATTCAAACCCTAATTTTGAAACTAAAACCTAAATTTCATCCAGAACCCTAATTTTGATCCGAAACCCTTGTTTTAACCCAAAACCCAAATTCAAACCCTAAACCCTAATTTTTCCCCAAAACCCTAATTTGGACCCAAAACCCAAATTTTGACCCAAAACCCTAATTTTAACCCAAAGCCCTAATTTTGACCCAAAGACCTAATTTAAACTCAAAACCCTATATCAAACCCTAAAGACCCAATTTTGACACAACCCTAATTTTAACCCAAAACCCTAATTCTAACCCTATTTGTGACCAAAAAACATATCCTTAACTCAAAACCCTAATTCAAACCCTAAACCCTAATTTGTATCAAAAACCCTAATTTTGACCCAAAACCTTAATTTTAACCCAGAGCCCTAATTTTGACCCAAAACCCTAATACAAACCCTATTTTTGACCCAAAACCCTATTTTAAACTCAACCCTATTTCAAACCCTAAACCCAAACTTTGACCATAAACCCAAAAATTGACCCAAAAAACTAATTTTGACTCGAAACCCTAATATTAACCCAGAAACACTAATTCTAACCTTATTTTTGACGAAAAACCCTATTTTTAACCTAAAACCTTAATTCAAACCCTAAACCCTAATTTTGACCCAAAACCCAAATTTGGACCCAAAACCCAAATTTGGACCCAAAACCCAAGTTTTGACCCAAAACCCTATTTTGACCCATAACCCTAACTTTAACGCAAAACCGTACTTCTAACCCTATTTTTGAACCAAAACCCTATTTTAAACTCAAAACCCTATTTCAAACCCTCAACACTAAATCTGACCCAGAACCCTAATTTTGACCCGAAACCCTAATTCTAACCTTATTTTTCACCCAAAACCCTATTTTTAACTCAAAACCTTAATTCAAACCATAAACCCTAATTTTAAGCCAAAACCCAAGTTTTGACCCAATACCCTAATTTTAACCCTATTTTGACCCAAAACCCTATTTTTAACTCAGCACCCTAATTCAAACCCTAAACCCTAATTTTGACCCTAATTCAAACCCTAAACCCTATGTTTGACCCAAAACCCTAATTCAAACCCTAAACCCTATGTTTGACCCAAAACCCTAATTTTAACCCAAAGCCCTAATTTTGACCTAAAACCCTAATTCTAACATTATTTTTTACCCAAAACCCTATTTCAAACCCTAAACCCTAAATTTGACCCCGAACCCTAATTTTGACCCCAAACCCTAATTTTACCCAAAACCCTAATTCTAACCCTGAGCCCTAACCAAAAACTTATTTTTAACTCAAAACCCTTATTCAAACCCTAAACCCTAATTTGTACCAAAAACCCTAATTTTGACCCAAAACCCTAATTTTGACCCAGAGCCCTAGTTTTGACCCAAAACCCTAGTTTTAACCTATAACCCAAATTCAAACCCTAAACCCCGAAAACCCTAATTCGGACCCAATACACTAATTCTTACCCTATTTCTGACCCAAAAACCTATTTTTTACTCAAAACCCAAATTCAAACCCTAAACCCTATGTTTGACCCAAAACCCTAATTTTAACCCCAAAGCCCTAATTTTGACCTAAAACCCTAATTCTAACACTAATTTTGACCCAAAACCCTATTTTATACTCAAAACCCTATTTCAAACCCTAAACCCTAATTTTGACCCTAAACCCTAAATTTGACCCCGAACCCCAATTTTGACCCGAAACCCTAATTTTACCAAAAATCCTAATTCTACCCTAAGCCCTAATTTTGACACAACCCTAAATTTAACCCAAAACCCTAATTCTAACCCTATTTTTGACCCAAAATCATATCTTTAACTCAAAACCCTAATTCAAACCCTAAACCCTAATTTGTACCAAAAACCCTAATTTTTACCCAAAACCTTAATTTTAACCCAGAGACCTAATTTTTACCCAAAACCCTAATACTAACCCTATTTTTGACTCAAAACCCTATTTCAAACTCAAAACCCTATTTCAAACCCTAAACCTTAACTTTGACCATAAACCCAAAATTTGGCCCAAAAAACTAATTTTGACTCGAAACCCTAAATATTAACCCAGAAACCCTAATTCTAACCCTATTTTCGACGAAAAACCCTATTTTTAACCCAAAACCTTAATTCAAACCCTAAACCCTAATTTTGACCCAAAACCCAAATTTGGACCCAAAACCCAAGTTTTGACCCAAAACCCTATTTTGACCCGTAACCCTAACTTTAACACAAAACCCTAATTCTAACCCAATTTTTGACCCAAAACCATATTTTAAACTCAAAACCCTATTTCAAAACCTCAACCCTAAATCTGACCCAGAACCCTAATTTTGATCCGAAACCCTAATTCTGACCTTATTTTTGACACAAAACCCCATTTTTAACTCAAAACCTTAATTCAAACCCTAAACCCTAATTTTGACCCAAAACCCAAATTTGGACGCAAAACCCAAGTTTTGAACCAAAACCCTATTTTGACCCGTAACCCTAATTTTAACGCAAAACCCTAATTCTAACCCTATTTTTGACCAAAACCCTATTTTAAATCCAAAACCCTATTTCAAACCCTCAACCCTAAATATGACACAACCCTAATTTTGACCCGAAACCCTAATTTTAAACCAAAACCCTAATTCTAACCCTATTTTTGACCCAAAACCCTATTTTTAACTCAAAACCTTTATTCAAACCCTAAACTATGATTTTGAGCCATAACCCTAATTTGGACCCAATACCCAAATTTTAACCCAAAACCCTAATTCTAACCATATTTTTGATCCAAAACACTATTTTAAACTCAAAACCCTAATTCAAATCCTAATTTTGATCCTAAACTCTAAATTTGACCCAGAACCCTAAATTTTCCCAAAACCCTAATTTTAACTCAAAACCCTAATTTTAACCCAAAACCCTAATTCTAAACCTTTTTTTGACCAAAACCCTATTTTAAACTCAAAACATAATTCTAACCCTAAACCCTAATTTGGACCCTAAAATTGACCCAGAACCCTAATTTTGACCCGAAACCCTAATTTTACCCAAAAGCCTAATTCTAACCGTATTTCAAAACCTCAACCCTAAATCTGACCTAAACCCTAATTTTGACCCGAAACCCTAATTCTAACCTTATTTTTGACACAAAACCCCATTTTTAACTCAAAACCTTAATTCAAACCCTAAACCCTAATTTTGACCCAAAACCAAAATTTGGACGCAAAACCCAAGTTTTGAACCAAAACCCTATTTTGACCCGTAACCCTAATTTTAACGTAAAACCCTAATTCTAACCCTATTTTTGACCAAAACCCTATTTTAAACTCAAAACCCTATTTCAAACCCTCAACCCTAAAAATGACACAACCCTAATTTTGACCCGAAACCCTAATTTTAAACCAAAACCCTAATTCTAACCCTATTTTTGACCCAAAACCCTATTTTTAACTCAACCTTTATTCAAACCCTAAACTATGATTTTGAGCCAAAACCCTAATTTGGACCCAATACCCAAATTTTAACCCAAAACCCTAATTCTAACCATATTTTAGACCCAAAACACTATTTTAAACTCAAAACCCTAATTCAAACCCTAATTTTGATCCTAAACTCTAAATTTGACCCAGAACCCTAAATTTTCCCAAAACCCTAATTTTAACTCAAAACCCTAATTTTAACCCAAAACCCTAATACTAAACCTTTTTTTGACCAAAACCCTATTTTAAACTCAAAACCTAATTCTAACCCTAAACCCTAATTTGGATCCTAAAATTGACCCAGAACCCTAATTTTGACCCGAAACCCTAATTTTACCCAAAAGCCTAATTCTAACCGTAATTCAAACCCTAAACCCTAATTTTGACCCGGGAACCTAATTTTGACCCGAAACCCTAATTTTAACCCAAAACCCTAATTTTAACCCAAATCCTAATTTTGACCCAAAACCCTAATTCTAACCCTATTTTTAACTCAAAACCCTAATTCAAACCCTAAACCCTAATTTTTACCATAAACCCAAAAATTGATCCGAAACCCTAATTATAATCCAATTTCTGACCCAAAAACCTATTTTTAACTCAAAACCTTAATTCAAACCCTAAACCCAAATTTGGACCCAAAACCCAAGTTTTGACCCAAAACCCTAATTCTAACCTTATTTTTGACCCAAAACCCTATTTTTAAATCAAAACCTTAATTCAAACCCTAAACCCTAATTTTGACCCAAAACCCAATTTTGGACCCAAAACCCAATTTTGGGCCCAAAACCCATGTTTTGACCCAAAACCCTATTTTAAACTCAAAACCCTATTTTGACCCAAAACCCATATTTTGATCCTAAACCTTAAATTTGACCCAAAACCCTAATTTTGACCCTAAACCCTAAATTAGACACGAACCCTATTTTTGACCAAAACCCTAATTTTACCAAAATGCCTAATTCTAACCCTAAATCAAACCATAAATCCTAATTTTGACCCAGAACCCTAATTTTAACACTATTTTGACCCAAAACACTATTTTTAACTCAAAACCCTATTTCAAACCTTGACCCAAAACCCTAATTTAACACCAAATCGCTAATTTCGACACAAAACCCTATTTTAAACTCAAAACCCTAATTGAAACCCTAAACCCTAATTTTGATCCTTAACACTAATTTTAACCCAAAACCCTAATTGTAACCCAAAGCCCTAATTTTGACCCAGAACCCTAATTTTGACCCGAAACCTTAATTTTAAACCAAAGCCCTAATTCTAACCCTATTTTTGACCCAAAACCCTATTTTAAACTCAAAACCTTAATTCAAACCCTAAACTCTAAATTTGAGCCAAAACCCTAATTTGGACCCAATACCCAAATTTTAACCCCAAACCCTAATTCTAACATTATTTTTGACCCAAACCCCTATTTTAAACTCAAAACCCTAATTCAAACCCTAAACCCTAATTTTGATCCGAAACCCTAAATTTGACCCAGAACCCTAATTTTTCCCAAAACCCTAATTTTAACTCAAAACCCTAATTTTGATCCTAAACACTAATTCTAACCCTATTCTTGACCCAAAACCCTATTTTAAACTGAAAACCTAATTCAAACCCTAAACCCTAATTTGACCCAAAATCCTAATTTTGACCCGAAACCCTAATTTTACCCAAAAGACTAGTTCTAACCCTAATTCAAACCCTAAACCCTAATTTTGACCCAGAACCCTAATTTTGACCCGAAACCTTTATTTTAAACCAAAACCCTAATTTTAACCCAAAACCCTAATTCTGACCAAAAACCCTTATTCAAACCCTACACCCTATGTTTGACCCAAAACCCTAATTTTAACCCAAAGCCCTACTTTTGAGCTAAAACCCTAATTCTAACCCTATTTTTGACGTAAAACCCTATTTCTAACCCTAAACCCTAACTTTGACGCTAAACCTTAAATTTGACCCCGAACCCTAATTTTGACCCGAAACCCTAATTTTACCCAAAACCCTAATTCTAACCCAAATTCTAACCCTAAGCCCTAATTTTTTCCCGGAACCCTAATTCTAACCCTATTTTTGACCCAAAAACCTATTTTTCATTCAAAACCCTAAACCCTAATTTGTACCAAAAACCCTAATTTTAACCCAGAGCCCTAATTTTGACCCCAAACCCAAATTCTAACTTTATTTTTGACCCAAAACCCTATTTTTAACTCAACCTTAATTCAAACCCTAAACCCCGATTTTGACCCAAAACCAAAATTTGGACCCAAAACCCAAGTTATGACCCAAAACCTTAATTCTAACCTTATTTTGACCCGAAACCCTATTTTTAACTCAAAACCCTAATTCAAACCCTAAACCCTAATTTTGACCCTAAACCCAAAATTTGACCCAAAAACCTAATTTTGACCCGTAACCCTACTTTTAACGCCAAACCCTAATTCTAACCCTATTTTTGACACAAAACCCTATTTTAAACTCAAAACCTTATTTAAAACCATAAATCCTAAATCTGACCCTGAACCCTAATTTTGACCCAAAACCCTATTTTTAACTCAAAACCTTAATTCAAACCCTAAACTCTAATTTTGACCCAAAACCCTAATTTGGACCCAATACCCAAATTTTAACCCCCAAATCCTATTTTAAACTCAAAACCCTAATTCAAACCCTAAGCCCTAATTTTAATCCGAAACCCTAAATTTGATCCAGAACCCTAATTTTTCCCAAAACCTTAATTTTAACTCAATACCCTAATTCAAACCCTAAACACTAATTTTGATCCTAAACCTTAAATTTGACCCAGAACCCTTATTTTTCCCAAAACCCTATTTGAAACTCAACCTAATTCAAACTCTAAACCCTAATTTGGACCCTAAATTTGACCCAGAACGTAATTTTGACCCGAAACCCTAATTTTACCCAAAAGCATAATTCTAACCCTAATTCAAACCCTAAACCCAAATTTTGACCCAGAGCCCTATTTTTAACACACAGCCCTAATTCAAACCTTATTTTTGACCCAAAACCCTATTTTTAACACAAAGCCCTAATTTTGATACTAAACTCTAAATTTGACCCAGAACCCTAATTTTGATCCGAAACCCTAGTTTTAACCCTAAACCCAAATTCAAACCCTAAACCCTAATTTGGACACAAAACCCAAATTTTGACCCAAATCCCTAATTTTAACCCAAAGCCCTAATTTTGACCCAAAACCCTAATTCTAACCCTATTTTTGACCCAAAATCCTATTTTTAACTCAAACCCTAATTCAAACCCTAAACCCTAATTTTGACCCTAAACCCAAAATTTGACCCGAAACCCTAATTTCAACCCAAAACCCTAATTTACCCAAAATCCTAATTCTAAACCAAATTCTAACCCTAAGCCCTAATTTTGACACAGAACCCTAATTTTAACCCTAAACCCTAATTTGTACCAAAAACCCTATTTTTACCCAAAACCCTATTTTAAACTCAAAACCCTATTTCAAACCCTATACCCTAACTTTGACTATTCCCAAAATTTGACCCAAAAACCTAATTTTGACTCGAAACCCTAATTTTAACCCAAAACCCTAATTCTAACCTTATTTTTGACCTAAAACCCTATTTTTAACTCAAAACCTTAATTCAAAACCTAAACCCTAATATTAACCCAAAACCCAAATTTGCACCCAAAACCCAAATTTTGACCCCAAACCCTAATTCTAACCCTATTTTGACCCAAAACCCTATTTTAAACTCAAAACCCTAAACCCTAATTTTGATCCTAAAGCTTAAATTTCGCCCAGAACCCTAATTTTTCCCAAACCCCTAATTTTAACCTAAAACCCTAATTCTAACCCTATTTTGGACCCAAAACCCTATTTTAAACCCAAAACCTAATTCAAACCCTAAACCCTAATTTGGACCCTAAACCCTAAATTTCACCCAGAACCCTAATTTTGTTCCGAAACCCTAATTTTACCCAAAAGCCTAATTCTAACCCTAATTTAAACCCTAAACCCTAATTTTGACCTAGAACCCTAATTTTGACCCGAAACCCTAAATTTTAACCCAAAACCCTAATTTTAACCCTAATTTTGACCCAAACCCCTATTTTAAACTCAAAACCCTAATTCAAACCCTAAACCCTAATTTTGATCCTAAACACTAATTTTAACCCAAAACCCTATTTGTAACCCAAAGCCCTAATTTTGACCCAAAACCGTAATTCTAACCCTATTTTTGACCCAAAACCCTATTTTAAACTCAAAACCTTATTTCAAACCCACAACCCTAATTTTGACCCAAAACCCAAATTTGGACCCAAAACCCAAGTTTTGACCCAAAACCCTAATTCTAACCCAATTTTGACCCAAAACCCTCTTTTTAACTCAAAACCCTAATTCAAACCCTAAACCCTAATTTTGACCCTAAACGTAAAATTTGACTCAAAAACCTAATTATGACATGTAACCCTTATTTTAACGCAAAACCCTAATTCTAACCCTATTTTTGACCCAAAACCATATTTTAAACTGAAAAACCTATTTCAAACCCTAAACCCTAAATCTGACCCAGAACCCAAATTTTCACCCGAAACCCTAATTTTAAAACAAAACCCTAATTCTAACCCTATTTTTGACCCAATTTTAACTCAAAACCTTAATTCAAACCCTAAACTCTAATTTGGACCCAAAACCCTAATTTGGACCCAATACCCAAATTTTAACCCCAAACCCTAATTCAAACCTTATTTTTGACCCAAAACCCTATTTTAAACTCAAAACCCTAATTCAAACCCTAATTTTGATCCTAAACCCTAAATTTGACCCCAGAACCCTTATTTTAACCCAAAACCCTAATTCTAACCCTATTTTTGACCAAAAATCCAATTTTACACTCAAAACCTAATTCAAACCCTAAACCCTAAATTTGACCCAGAACCCTAATTTTGACCCGAAACCCTAATTTTAACAAAAAGCCTAATTCTAACCCTAAATCCTAATTTTGACGTGTGAACCCCAATTTTTACGCGAAACCCAAAATTTTAACCCAAAACTCTAATTTTAACCCTATTTTGACCCAAACCCTATTTTAAACTCAAAACCCTAATTCAAACTGTAAAGCCTAATTTTGATCCTAAACACTAATTTTAACCCAAAACCCTATTTGTAACCCAAAGCCCTAATTTTGACCCAAAACCCTATTTCAAACTCAAAACCCTATTTCGAACCCTAAACCCTAAATCTGACCCAAAACCCTAATTTTAACACTATTTTTGACCCAAAACCCTATTTTTAACTCAAAACCCTAATTCAAACCTTGACCCAAAACCCTAATTTAACACCAAATCCGTAATTTTGACACAAAACCCTATTTTAAACTCAACCCTAATTCAAACCCTAAACCCTATTTTGATCCTAAACACTAATTTAAACCCTAAACCCTAAATTTGACCCAGAACCCTAATTTTAACCCAAAACCCTAATTCTAACCCTATTTTTGACCCAAAACCCTATTTTTAACAGAAAACCCTAATTCAAACCCTAAACCCTAATTCGTACCAAAAACCCTAATTTTGACCCAAACCCCTAATTTTAACCCAGAACCCTAATTTTGACCCAAAACCCTAATTCTAACCTAATTTTTGACCCAAAACCCTATTTTAAACTCAAAACCTTAATTCAAACCCTAAACCCAAATTTGGACCCAAAACCCTAATTCTAACCCCATATTGTCCCAAAACCCTATTTTTAACTCAAAAACCTAAATTTGACCCTAAACCGAAAATTTGACCCTAAACCCTAATTTTGACCCAGAACCCTAATTTTGACCCGAAACCCTTATTTTAAACCAAAACCCTAATTTTAACCCAAAGCCCTAATTTTGACCCAAAACCCTAATTCTAACCCTATTTTGGCCCCAAAATCCTATTTTTGACTCAAAACCCTATTTCAAACCCTAGACCCAAAATTTGACCCTAAACCGAAAATTTGACCCTAAACCCTAATTTTGACCCAGAACCCTAATTTTGACCCGAAACCCTTATTTTAAACCAAAACCCTAATTTTAACCCAAAGCCCTAATTTTGACCCAAAACCCTAATTCTAACCCTATTTTGACCCCAAAATCCTATTTTTGACTCAAAACCCTATTTCAAACCCTAAACCCAAAATTTGACCCAAAACCCTAATTTTTAACCAAAACCCTAATTCTAACCCTATTTCTGACCCAAAAACCTATTTTTAACTCAACACTAATTCAAATCCTAGACCCTATGTTTGACCCAATACCCTAATTTTAACCCAAAGCCCTAATATTGACATAAAACCCTAATTCTAACCCTATTTTAACCCTAAACCCTAAATTTGGCCCCGAACCCTAATTTTGGCCTGAATCCCAAATTATACCCAAAACCCTAATTCTAACCCAAATTCTAACCCTAAGCCCTAATTTTGACCCAGAACCCTAATTTTAACCGAAAACCCTAATTCTAACCCTATTTTGGACCCAAAAACCTATTTTTAACTCAAAACCCTAATTCAAACTCTAAACCCTAATTTGTTAGAAAAACCCTAATTTTTACCCAAAACCCTAATTTTGACCCAATACCCAAATTTTAACCCCAAACCCAAATTCTAACCTTATTTTTGACCCAAAACCTAAATTATTACCCTATTTTGACCCAAAACCCTATTTTTAACTCAAAACCCTAATTCAAATCCTAAACACTAATTTTAACGCGAAACCTTAATTTTAAACCAAAACCCTAATTCTAATCCTATTTTTGACCCAAAACCCTATTTTTATCTCAAAACCCTATTTCCAACCCTAAACCCTAATTTTGACCCAAAACCCTAATTTGGACCCAATACCCAAATTTTAATCCAAAACCCTAATTCTAACCTTATTTTTGACCCTAAAGCCTATTTTAAACTCAAAACCCTAATTCAAACACTAAACCCTAATTTTGATCCAAAACCCAAAACTTGACCTGGAACCCTAATTTTTCCCAAAACCCTAACTCAATACCCTAATTCAAACCCTAAACCCTAATTTTGATCCTAAACCTTAAATTTGACCCAAACCCTAATTTTAACCCAATAACCTAATTCTAACCCTATTTTAGACCTAAAACCCTGTTTGATAATCAACCTAAATAAAAAAATAAACCATAATTTGTGCACTAAATTTTGCCCAGAACCGTAATTTTGACCCGAAACACTAATTTTACCCAAAAGCATAATTATAACCCTATTTCAAACCCTAAACCCTAATTTTGACCCAGAACCCTAATTTTGACCAGAAACTCTAATTTTAACCCAAAATCCTAATTCTAACCTTATTTTTGACCCAAAACCCTATTTTTAACACAAAGCCATAATTCAAACCCTAATTTTGATACTAAACTCTAAATTTTACCCAGAACCCTAATTTTGATCCGAAACCCTAGTTTTAACTCAAAACCCAAATTCAAACCTAAACCCTAATTTGGACCCAAAACCCATATTTTGACCCAAAACCCTAATTTTAACCCAAAGCCCTAATTTTGACCCAAAACCCTAATTCTAACCTTATTTTTGACCCAAAACCATATTTTTAACACAAAGCCCTAATTCAAACCCTAATTTTGATCTGAAACCCTAATTTTGACCCAGAACCCTAATTTTGACCCGAAACCCTAATTTTAAACCAAAACCCTAATTTTAACCCAAATCCGTATTTTTAACCCAAAGCCCTAATTTTGATCCAAATCCCTAATTCTAACCCTATTTTTGACCCAAAAACCTGATTTTGACCCTAAACCCAAAATTTGACCCGAAACTCTAATTTTAACCCAAAACCCTAATTCTAACCCTATTTCTGACCCAAAATCCTATTTTTAACTCAAAACCCTAATTCAAACCCTAAACCCTATGTTTGACCCAAAACCTTAGTTTTAACCCAAAGCCCTAATTTTGACCTAAAACCCTAATTCTAACATTATTTTTGGCCCAAAACCCTATTTTAAACTCAAAACCCTATTACAAACCCTAAACCCTAATTTTGACCCTAAACCCTAAATTTGACCAAGAAACCCTAATTTTACCCAAAATCCTAATTCTAACCCAAATTCTAACCCTAAGCCCTAATTTTGACACAACCCTGATTTAACCCTATTTTGACCCAAAACCCTATTTTAAACTCAAAACCTAATTTGGACCCTAAACCCTAAATTTGACCCAAGAACCCTAATTTTGACCCGAAACCCTAATTTTACCCAAAAGCCTAATTCTAACACAAATTCAAACCCTAAACCCTAATTTTGATCCTAAACCTTAAATTTGACCCGACACCCTAATTTTAACCAAAAACCCTAATTCTAACCCTATTTTTTACCCAAAACCCTATTTTAAACTCAAAACCTCATACAAACCCTAAACCCTAATTTGGACCCTATATTTGACATAGAACCGTAATTTTGATCCGAAACCCTAATTTTACCCAAAAGCCTAATTCTAACCTTAAACCCTAATTTTGAGCCAGAACCCTAATTTTGACCCGAAACCCAAAATTTACGCAAAACCCTAATTCTAACCCTAATTCTAACACTAGGCCCTAATTTTGACCCAGAACCCTAATTTTAACCCCAATACCCTAATTCTAACCCTATTTTTGACCCAAAAACCTATTTTTAACTCAAAACCCTAATTCAAACCCTAAACCCTAATTTGTACCAAAACCCTAATTTTGACCCAATACCCTAATTTTACCCAAAATCCTAATTCTAACCCAAAACCCTAATTCTAACCCTATTTTAGACCCAAAACCCTATTTGAAACTCAACCTAATTCAAACCCTAAACCCTAATTTGGAACCTAAATTTGACCCCGAACCCCAATTTTGACCCGAAACCCTAATTTTATCCAAAATCCTAATTCTACCATAAGCCCTAATTTTGACACAACCCTAATTTTAAACCAAACCCCTAATTCTAACCCTATTTTTGACCCAAAAACATATCTATAACTCAAAACCCTAATTCAAACCCTAAACCCTAATTTGTACCAAAAACCCTAATTTTGTCCCAAAACCTTAATTTTAACCCGGAGCCCTAATTTTGACGCAAAACACTAATACTAACCCTATTTTTGACCCAAAACCCTATTGTAAACTCAAAACCCTATTTCAAACCCTAAACCCTAACTTTGACCATAAACCCAAAATTTGACCCAAAAAACTAATTTTGACTCGAAACCCTAATATTAACCCAGAAACCCTAATTCTAACCCTATTTTTGACGAAAAACCCTATTTTTAACCCAAAACCTTAATTCAAACCCTAAACCCTAATTTTGACCCAAAACCCAAATTTGGACCCAAAACCCAAGTTTTGACCCAAAACCCTATTTTGACCCGTAACCCTAATTTTAACGCAAAACCCTAATTCTAACCCTATTTTTGACCAAAAACCCTATTTTAAACTCAAAACCCTATTTCAAACCCTCAACCCTAAATATGACACAGAACCCTAATTTTGACCCGAAACCCTAATTTTAAACCAAAACCCTAATTCTAACCCTATTTTTGACCCAAAACCCTATTTTTAACTCAAAACCTTTATTCAAACCCTAAACTATGATCTTGAGCCAAAACCCTAATTTGGACCCAATACCAACATTTTAACCCAAAACCCTAATTCTAACCATATTTTTGACCCAAAACACTATTTTAAACTCAAAACCCTAATTCAAACCCTAATTTTGATCCAAAAACCTAAATTTGACCAAGAACCCTAAATTTTCCCAAAACCCTAATTTTAAATCAAAACCCTAATTTTAACCCAAAACCCTAATTCTAAACCTTTTTTTGACCAAAACCCTATTTTAAACTCAAAACCTAATTCTAACCCAAAACCCTAATTTGGACCCTAAAATTGACCCAGAACCCTAATTTTGACCCGAAACCCTAATTTTACCCAAAAGCCTAATTCTAACCGTAATTCAAACCCTAAACCCTAATTTTGACCCGGAATCCTAATTTTGACCCGAAACCCTAATTTTAACCCAAAACCCTAATTTAAACCCAAATCCTAGTTTTGACCCAAAACCCAAATTCTAACCCTATTTTTAACTCAAAACCCTAATTCAAACCCTAAACCCTAATTTTGACCATAAACCCAAAAATTGATCCGAAACCCTAATTATAATCCAATTTCTGACCCAAAAAACTATTTTTAACTCAAAACCTTAATTCAAACCCTAAACCCAAATTTGGACCCAAAACCCTAATTTTAACCCTATTTTGACCCAAAACCTTAATTCTAACCCTATTTTGACCAAAAACCTTATTTTTAACTCAAAACCCTAATTCAAACCCTAAACCCTAATATTGACCCTAAACCCAAAATTTGACCCGAAACCCTAATTTAAACCCTATTTTTGACCAAAAACCCTATTTCAAACCCTAAAACCTAATTTTGACCCTAAACCCTAAATTTGACCCCGAACCCTAATTTTGACCCGAAACCCTAATTTTAACCCTATTTTTGACCCAAAACCCTATTTCAAACCCTAAAGCCTAATTTTGACCCAAACCCTAATTTTGACCCCGAACCCTAATTTTGACCCGAAACCCTAATTTTACCCAAAATCTAACCCTATGCCCTAATTTTGACACAACCCTAATTTTAACCCAAAACCCTAATAGTAACCCTATTTTTGACCCAAAACCATATTTTAAACTCAAAACCCTATTTCAAACCCTAAACCCTAACTTTAACCATAAAACCAAAATTTGACCCAAAAACCTAATTTTGACTCGAAACCCTAATTTTAACCCAAAACCCTAATTCTAACCTTATTTTTGACCCAAAACCCTATTTTTAACTCAAAACCTTAATTCAAACCCTAAACCCTAATTTTGACCCAAAACCCAATTTTGGACCCAAAACCCTATTTTAAACTCAAAACCCTATTTCGACCCAAAACCCATACTTTGATCCTAAACCTTAAATTTGACCCAAAACCCTAATTTTGACCCTAAACCCTAAACCCTAAATTAGACCCAGAACCCTATTTTTGACCCGAAACCCTAATTTTACCAAAATGCCTAATTCTAACCCTAAATCAAACCATAAATCCTAAATTTGACCCAGAACCCTAATTTTTACCCGAAACCCTAAATTTTAACCCAAAACCCTAATTTTAACAAAATTTTGACCCAAAACCCTAATTTTAACCCAAAACCCTAATTCTAACCTTATTTTTGACCCAAAACCCTATTTTTAAATCAAAACCTTAATTCAAACCCTAAACCCTAATTTTGACCCAAAACCCAATTTTGGACCCAAAACCCATGTTTTGACCCAAAACCCTATTTTAAACTCAAAACCCTATTTTGACCCAAAACCCATATTTTGATCCTAAACTTTAAATTTGACCCAAAACCCTAATTCCCAAAACCCAAATTTTGACCCTAAACCCTAAATTAGACCCAGAACCCTATTTTTGACCCGAAACCCTAATTTTACCAAAATGCCTAATTCTAACCCTAAATCAAACCATAAATCCTAATTTTGACCCAAAACCCTAATTTTTACCTGAAACCCTAAATTTTAACCCAAAACCCTAATTTTAACACTATTTTGACCCGAAACCCTATTTTTAACACAAAACCCTATTTCAAACCTTGACCCAAAACCCTAATTTAACACCAAATCGCTAATTTTGACACAAAACCCTATTTTAAACTCAAAACCCTAATTCAAACCCTAAACCCTAATTTTGATCCTTAACAATAATTTTAACCCAAAACCCTAATTGTAACCCAAAGCCCTAATTTTGACCCAGAACCCTAATTTTGACCCGAAACCTTAATTTTAAACCAAAACCCTAATTCTAACCCTTTTTTTGACCCAAAACCCTATTTTAAACTCAAAACCTTAATTCAAACCCTAAACTCTAAATTTGAGCCAAAACCCTAATTTGCTCCCAATACCCAAATTTTAACCCAAAACCCTAATTCTACCCTTATTTTTGACCCTAAACCCTATTTTAAACTCAAAACCCAAATTCAAACCCTAAACCCTAATTTTGATCAGAAACCCTAAATTTGACCCAGAACCCTAATTTTTCCCAAAACCCTAATTTTAACTCAAAACCCTAATTTTGATCCTAAACACTAATTCTAACCCTATTTTTGACCCAAAACCCTATTTTAAACTCAAAACCTAATTCAAACCCTAAACCCTAATTTGACCCAAAATCCTAATTTTGACCCGAAACCCTAATTTTACCCAAAAGACTAGTTCTAACCCTAATTCAAACCCTAAACCCTAATTTTGACCCAGAACCCTAATTTTGACCCGAAACCCTTATTTTAAACCAAAACCCTAATTTTAACCCAAAACCCTAATTCTGACCCAACACCCTTATTCAAACCCTACACCCTATGTTTGACCCAAAACCCTAATTTTAACCCAAAGCCCTACTTTTGAGCTAAAACCCTAATTCTTACCCTATTTTTGACGTAAAACCCTATTTCTAACCCTAAACCCTAACTTTGACGCTAAACCTTAAATTTGACCCCGAACCCTAATTTTGACCCAAAACCCTAATTTTACCCAAAACCCAAATTCTAACCCTAAACCCTATTTTTGTCCCGGAACCCTAATTCTAACCCTATTTTTGACCCAAAAACCTATTTTTCATTCAAAACCCTAATTCAAACCCTAAACCCTAATTTGTACCAAAAACCCTAATTTTGGCCCAAAACCCTAATTTTAACCCAGAGCCCTAATTTTGACCCCAAACCCAAATTCTAACTTTATTTTTGACCCAAAACCCTATTTATAACTCAAAACCTTAATTCAAACCCTAAACCCTGATTTTGACCCAAAACCAAAATTTGGACCCAAAACCCAAGTTATGACCCAAAACCTTAATTCTAACCCTATTTTGACACAAAACCCTATTTTTAACTCAAAACCCTAATTCAAACCCTAAACCCTAATTTTGACCCTAAACCCAAAATTTGACCCAAAAACCTAATTTTGACCCGTAACCCTACTTTTAACGCCAAACCCTAATTCTAACCCTATTTTTGACCCAAAACCCTATTTTAAACTCAAAACATTATTTAAAACCCTAAATCCTAAATCTGACCCTGAACCCTAATTTTGACCCGAAACCCTATTTTTGACCCAAAACCCTATTTTTAACTCAAAACCTTAATTCAAACCCTAAACTCTAATTTTGACCCAAAACCCTAATTTGGACCCAATACCCAAATTTTAACCCCCAAACCCTATTTTAAACTCAAAACCCTAATTCAAACCCTAAGCCTTAATTTTAATCCGAAACCCTAAATTTGACCCAGAACCCTAATTTTTCCCAAAACCCTAATTTTAACTCAATACCCTAATTCAAACCCTAAACACTAATTTTGATCCTAAACATTAAATTTGACCCAGAACCCTTATTTTTCCCAAAACCCTATTTGAAACTCAACCTAATTCAAACCCTAAACCCTAATTTGGACCCTAAATTTGATCCAGAACCGTAATTTTGACCCGAAACCCTAATGTTACCCAAAAGCATAATTCTAACCCTAATTCAAACCCTAAACCCTAATTTTGCCCAGAGCCCTATTTTTAACACACAACCCTAATTCAAACCTTATTTTTGACCCAAAACCCTATTTTTAACACAAAGCCCTAATTTTGATAATAAACTCTAAATTTGACCCTTAACCTTAATTTTGATCCGAAACCCTAGTTTTAACCCTAAACCCAAATTCAAACCCTAATTTGGACACAAAACCCAAATTTTGATCCAAATCCCTAATTTTAACCCAAAGCCCTAATTTTTACCCACAACCCTAATTCTAACCCTATTTCTGACCCAAAAACCTATTTTTAACTCAAAACACTAATTCAAATCCTAGACCCTATGTTTGACCCAATACCCTAATTTTAACCCAAAGCCCTAATTTTGACATAAAACCCTAATTCTAACACTATTTTAACCCTAAACACTAAATTTGGCCCCGAACCCTAATTTTGGCCCAAATCCCAAATTATACCCAAAACCCTAATTCTAACCCTAAGCCCTAATTTTGACCCAGAACCCTAATTTTAACCGAAAACCCTAATTCTAACCCTATTTTTTACCCAAAAACCTATTTTTAACTCAAAACCCTAATTCAAACTCTAAACCCTAATTTGTTACAAAAACCCTAATTTTTACCCAAAACCCTAATTTGGACCCAATACCCAAATTTTAACCCCAAACCCAAATTCTAACCTTATTTTTGACCCAAAACCTAAATTATTACCCTATTTTGACCCAAAACCCTATTTTTAACTCAAAACCCTAATTCAAATCCTAAACCCTAATTTTAACGCGAAACCCTAATTTTAAACCAAAATCCTAATTCTAATCCTATTTTTGACCCAAAACCCTATTTTTAACTCAAAACCCTATTTCCAACCCTAAACCCTAATTTTGACCCAAAACCCTAATTTGGACCCAATACCCAAATTTTAATCCAAAACCCTAATTCTAACCTTATTTTTTACCCTAAAACCTATTTTAAACTCAAAACCCTAATTCAAACACTAAACCCTAATTTTGATCCGAAACCCTAAACTTGACCTGGAACCCTAATTTTTCCCAAAACCCTAACTCAATACCCTAATTCAAACCCTAAACCCTAATTCAATACCCTAATTCAAACCCTAAACACTAATTTTGATCCTAAACATTAAATTTGACCCAGAACCCTTATTTTTCCCAAAACCCTATTTGAAACTCAACGTAATTCAAACCCTAAACCCTAATTTGGACCCTAAATTTGATCCAACAAGTAATTTTGACCCGAAACCCTAATGTTACCCAAAAGCATAATTCTAACCCTAATTCAAACCCTAAACCCTAATTTTGCCCATAGCCCTATTTTTAACACACAACCCTAATTCAAACCTTATTTTTGACCCAAAACCCTATTTTTAACACAAAGCCCTAATTTTGATAATAAACTCTAAATTTGACCCAGAACCTTAATTTTGATCCGAAACCCTAGTTTTAACCCTAAACCCAAATTCAAACCCTAATTTGGACACAAAACCCAAATTTTGATCCAAATCCCTAATTTTAACCCAAAGCCCTAATTTTTACCCAAAACCCTAATTCTAACCCTATTTATGACCCAAAAACCTATTTTTAACTCAAAACACTAATTCAAATCCTAGACCCTATGTTTGACCCAATACCCTAATTTTAACCCAAAGCCCTAATTTTGACATAAAACCCTAATTCTAACACTATTTTAACCCTAAACACTAAATTTGGCCCCGAACCCTAATTTTGCCCAAATCCCAAATTATACCCAAAACCCTAATTCTAACCCTAAGCCCTAATTTTGACCCAAACCTAATTTTAACCGAAAACCCTAATTCTAACCCTATTTTTTACCCAAAACCTATTTTTAACTCAAAACCCTAATTCAAACTCTAAACCCTAATTTGTTACAAAAACCCTAATTTTTACCCAAAACCCAAATTCTAACCTTATTTTTGACCCAAAACCTAAATTATTACCCTATTTTGACCCAAAACCCTATTTTTAACTCAAAACCCTAATTCAAATCCTAAACCCTAATTTTAACGCGAAACCCTAATTTTAAACCAAAATCCTAATTCTAATCCTATTTTTGACCCAAAACCCTATTTTTAACTCAAAACCCTATTTCCAACCCTAAACCCTAATTTTGACCCAAAACCCTAATTTGGACCCAATACCCAAATTTTAATCCAAAACCCTAATTCTAACCTTATTTTTGACCCTAAAACCTATTTTAAACTCAAAACCCTAATTCAAACACTAAACCCTAATTTTGATCCGAAACCCTAAACTTGACTGAACCCTAATTTTTCCCAAAACCCTAACTCAATACCCTAATTCAAACCCTAAACCTTGAATTTGACCCAGAACCCTAATTTTAACCCAATACCCTAATTCTAACCCTATTTTAGACCTAAAACCCTATTTGAAACTCAACCTAACTCAAACCCTAAACCCTAATTTGGGCCCTAAATTTGACCCAGAACCGTAATTTTGACCCGAAACACTAATTTTACCCAAAAGCATAATTCTAACCTTAATTCAAACCCTAAACCCTAATTTTGACCCAGAACCCTAATTTTGACCCGAAACCCTAAATTTTAACCCAAAACCCTAATTCTAACCTTATTTTTGACCCAAAACCCTATTTTTAACACAAAGCCCTAATTCAAACCCTAATTTTGATACTAAACTCTAAATTTTACCCAGAACCCTAATTTTGATCCGAAACCCTAGTTTTAACTCAAAACCCAAATTCAAACCTAAACCCTAATTTGGACCCAAAACCCAAATTTTGACCCAAAACCCTAATTTTAACCCAAAGCCCTAATTTTGACCCGAAACCCTAATTCTAACCGTATTTTTGACCCAAAACCCCATTTTAAACTCAAACACTATTTCAAACCGTTAACCCCAATTTTGATCCGAAACCCTAAATTTGACCCAGAACCAAAATTTTGACCTGAAACCCTAATTTTAAACCAAAACCCTAATTTTAACCCAAAGCCCTAATTTTGACCCAAAACGCTAATTCTAACTCTATTTTTGACCCAAAATCCTAATTTTTACTCAAAACCCTAATTCAAACTAGTTTTGACCCTAAAAACAAAATTTGACCCGAAACTCTAATTTTAACCCAAAACCCTAATAATAACCCGATTTCTGACCCAAAAACCTATTTTTAACTCAAAACCCTAATTCAAACCCTAAACCCTATGTTTGACCCAAAACCCTAGTTTTAACCCAAAGCCCTAATTTTGACCTAAAACCCTAATTCTAACACTATTTTTGGCCCAATACCCTATTTTAAACTCAAAACCCTATTACAAACCCAAAACACTAATTTTGACTCTAAACCCTAAATTTGACCCCGAAACCATAATTTTACCCAAAATCCTAATTCTAACCCAAATTCTAACCCTAAGCCCTAATTTTGACACAACCCTAATTCGAACCCTATTTTGACCCAAAACCCTATTTTAAACTCAAAACCTAATTCAAACCCTAAACCCTAATTTGGACCCTAAATTTGACCCAGAACCGTAATTTTGACCCGAAACCCTTATTTTACCCAAAAGTATAATTCTAACCCTAATTCAAACCCTAAACCCTAATTTTGACCCAAAACCCTAATTTTGACCTGAAACCCTAAATTTTAACCCAAAACCATAATTCTAACCTAATTTTTGACCCAAAACCCTATTTTTAACACAAAGCCCTAATTCAAACCCTAATTTTGATACTAAACTCTAAATTTGAACCAAAACCCTAATTTTGATCCAAAACCCTAGTTTTAACCCAAAACCCAAATTCAAACACTAAACCCAAATTTGGACCCAAAACCCAAATTTTAACCCAAAGCCCTAATTTTGACCCAAATACCTAATTCTAACTGTATTTTTGACCCAAAACCGTATTTTAAGCTCAAAACCCTATTTCAAACCCTAAACCTTAATTTTGATTCGAAACCCTAAATTTGACCCAGAACCCTAATTTTGACCCGAAACCCTAATTTTAACCCAAATCCCTAATTTTAACCCAAAGCCCTAATTTTGACCCAAAACCCTAATTCTAACCCTATTTTTGACCCAAAATCCTAATTTTTACTCAAAACCCTAATTCAAACCCTAAACCCTAATTTTGACCCTAAACCCAAAATTTGACCCGAAACTCTAATTTTAACCCAAAACCCTAATTCTAAACCTATTTCTGACCCAAAAACCTATTTTTAACTCAAAACCCTAATTCAAACCCTAAACCCTATGTTTGACCCAAAACCCTAGTTTTAACCCAATGCCCTAATTTTGACCTAAAACCCTAATTCTAACACTATTTTTGGCCCAATACCCTATTTTAAACTCAAAACCCTATTACAAACCCTAAACCCTAATTTTGACCCTAAACCCTAAATTTGACCCCGAAACGCCAATTTTAACCAAAATCCAAATTCTAACCCAAAGCCCTATTTTTGACACAACCCTAATTCTAACCCTATTTTGACCCAAAACCCTATTTTAAACTCAAAACTTAATTCAAACCCTAAACCCTAATTTGGACCCTAAACTCTAATTTTGACCCAGAACCCTAATTTTGACCCGAAACCATAATTTTACCCAAAAGCCCAATTCTAACCCTAATTCGAAACCTAAACCCTAATTTTGAGCCTAAACCTTAAATTTGACCCTAAACCCTAATTTTAACCCAAACCGCTAATTCTAACACTATTTTTTACCCAAAACCCTATTTTAAACTCAAAAACCTAATTCAAACCGTAAACCCTAATTTGGACCCTAAATTTGACCTAGAACCATAATTTTGACCTAAAACCCTAATTCTAACCCTATTTTTGACCCAAAACCCTATTTCAAACCCTAAACCCTAATTTTGACCTTAAACCCTAAATTTGACCCCGAACCCTAATTTTGACCAAAACCCTAATTTTACTGAAAACCCCTAATTCTAACCCTAAGCCTTAATTTTGACCCAACCCTAAGTTTAACACAAAACCCTATTACTAACCTTATTTTTGACCCAAAACCCTATTTTAAACTCAAAACCTTAATTCAAACCCTAAACCCAAATTTGGACCCAAAACCCAAATTTGGACCCAAAACCCAAGTTTTGATCCAAAACCCTAATTCTAACACTATTTTGACCCAAAACCCTATTTTTAACTCAACCCTAATTCAAACCCTTAACCCTAATTTTGATCGTAAACCCAAAATTTGACCCAAAAACCTAATTTTGACCCGTAACCAGAAACCCTAAATTTGACCCAGAACTCTAATTATGAGCCGAAACCCTAATTTTAAACCAAAACCCTAATTCTAACCCTATTTTTGACCCAAAACCCTATTTTTAACTCAACCTTAATTCAAACCCTAAACTCTAATTTTGACCTAAAACCCTAATTTGGACCCAATACCCAAATTTTAACCCCAAACCCTAATTCTAACCTTATTTTGACCCAGAACCCTAATTTTAACTCAAAACCCTAATTTTAACCCAAAACCCTAATTCTAACCCTATTTTTGACCCAAAACCCTATTTTAAACTCAAAACCTAATTCAAACCCTAAACCCTAATTTGGACCCTAAATTTGACCCAGAATCGTAATTTGACACGAAACCCTAATTTTACCCAAAAGCCTAATTCTAACCTTATTTCAAACCATAAACCCTAATTTTGAACAGAAATCCTAATTTTAAAGCAAAACCCTAATTCTAACCATATTTTTGACCCAAAACCCTATTTTTAACTCAAAACATTAATTCAAACCCTAAACTCTAATTTTGACCCATAACCCTAATTTGGACCCAATACCCAAATTTTAACCCCCAAACCCTAATTTTAACCTTATTTTTTACCCAAAACCGTATTTTAAACTGAAAACCCTAATTCAAATACTAAACCCTAATTTAGATCCGAAACCCTAAATTTGACCCAGAACCCTAATTTTTCCCAAAACCCTAACTCAATATCCTAATTCAAACCCTAAACCTTAGTTTTGATCCTAAACCTTAAAATTCACCCAGAACCCTAATTTTTCCCAAAAGCCTAATTTTAACCCAAAACCCTAATTCTAACCCTATTTTAGACGGACGACTGCTTGGGTTTTGCATGGAGGTCTAGGGTTCACGTTCGCCCGCCATGGCCACTACCTCGCCTTGCACTTGGCAATTTCTCTTCCCAGACTGTCTACCCCCTCCTCCTCAGCATGCTGGTTTGGTTTCTCAACCCTCTTCGTCCTATCCCTACGCGAGTGCACCCCCTCATCAAAAATCATTTCCTGAAGCGCTAAATACCTCCTTTGATATTCATGTTAGTCAGCTTCCCAAGCCATGTGTCAAGAGTGGCTCAATCTCTATCAAGATCTCAGAAGATGAATATCTGAAAGGTATAGAAAGTTGTAAAAATAATCTTCATGGCAGATTGCTTCTTCCTAAGGGTAGTCAACCCGTCAAGTTTAATGACTTGAGAGAGAAGTTATCGAAATTATGGAACCTGTGACACCCTAACTTGGGTCATCACATGGTTACCCGTTTGCGGAAATAAAACTTAATTTGCTGGTTGCTTTCGGAAAATAATGTTTTCTCAACGTTCATCTTTTCAAAATATGGTGATAAATTTTTTTTCTTTTTAACCTTATAACAACAACAACGTAATCAAATCACACTTAAATACATAATGTATATAAGTCATACAACTATACTGCCTCATATGTCTTCACACCTAGATCATTATCAGTTTTATTCTCCTAAACACAATATATCAAAATAGGACCTAAGCTGGTCAGAACTAACGTATGACACTACCGCCAATCGAGCAAAGACAAAGATGCCTCGAACCAGACAGCCTTCTCCTTTTTTTTGTAGAGATTTTATCCCTTGTGTGACTCTGATATGTTTGTAAGGGTGAGACACCAATATATGGATTTAACAAAATAACTAAATGCTCGCACAAAAGAAGACACATACACATATACATAAACATCTCAATTATAGCATACAATTTATCAGTGGGTTTCACACCCCAAACATCAACATTGGAAAACTATGCATGAACACTTCTATACATCATCTAAACATTCACACCTAATCTCATGAGATATCCCAACAAGTAATGAGTTGATCAGACTCCCAGGCACGCAGCCAGAACACCAGGCACGCAGCTAGAACAGAATACCCAGCCAGAACAGAATACCAGGCACGCAGCCAGAACAGGATACCAGGTATGCAGCCAGAACACCAGGCACGCAGCCAGAACACAGGCACGTCTGCCAAATGCAAGGAAAACACTCTGTTCTTGACGCTTTTCTTTGTGTTCGATCTTTTCTTGCCGAAGCTCAAAATGGCTTACGACTCACACATTTTCAACATCCTTAAAACTTTTATTAAAACACAGGACCTCACGGTCCGAGTGCTCAATCACGACACCTCTCGACCTTGCAATCAGTCTTAGGTTCGTGGTAGTAGAAAACATCTTAAATGTTTAAACACAGTATACACAACGTATACAGTAGACACCAAGTCTACAGGACCTCAAAGTCCAAAGGACCCCAAGTCCTTAACAACAAAGAACCTTAGTACCCCGACGTCTCGGCTACTAAGTTCCACACCACCTTCAACACGGTTGAATTTATTTTTCATTTTCAGAAAATCCTTTAAATAATACAACTTAGTTTTTCACAAAAATGAGTCACTTGAGGTTTTAACTTTCTCAAAATATGTACCGCCGTATCAAAACACTTGCCGTCTACATTTTTTTCCAAATTTGCCGTCAACTATTATTTTTAAAGCTTTTAAGCCCAAATTGGCTTTTTCCACTTAAATAATTTTCTAAAATCATAATTAACTTATTTTCACCAATTAATTTCATAAAATAACATTTTCTAATATTCCGAATTTCTTACATAAAAATTAGCAGTGCAAAAATATTTTCACGGTTTCGCGCTCATTGTGACTCATAATTTACTTTTACACTAATAAATTATTAAAATAATAATATTTCTCAAAACTCATTATTTTTCCAAAATAATATTTTCCACCACTATTATATTCCAACATTTCCCATAAAACATTGAATATAATCTACACAGCTTATTAAAGCTTTTATCTGATTAATCGGTTGTGCACTGACCACTGTCAGGCTTCTCAAACAACACTCACAAATAACATTCAACAACAATCATCAGAATTATATCCCCAGGCAGATCATGCATCATAACAATATCATATACGACTGCAGATAATTAAATAAATTAAAAGCAGATCAAACACCGATACACAGATAAACAACACAACGTAAACAACAAAACAAATAACCACAACCACATATAAATCATATAAACCACACTACAAACAAATAGTTATTGAGAAAATCCCTCAGGTAAGCTCCCCTTACCTCTTGGAGACTTGAACTAACGGTTTCAAATAATCTCCCGATTTGATCCGGCTTCCTCCGTCGGCTTTAGGTCAAACCAACTCGATCGATTCCTTCATAACGAATTGCAACCAAAATAAATCAAATCAAACAAAAACATACTTGACTCATGGAGGTTAAGGTTCGGCCTCAACAACTTTTCTAAGTTAGGAAAGTTAAAATTTTGTTAACTTAGGGATTTATGATCCATAAGTAACTTAAACATGATTAAGCACTTAAACTAAGATTATGAACCAAGAACATGAACTAAAACTGATCTAGTTCCAAGAACTAGGGTTTCGGCCAAGGGCTGAGTTTGGGGTTAGAAATCTCTAAAATTTCTAAACTCTTGGATTTATGATTCCTAGTTACTTAAAACCCTAAATCAATGATCATTATACAAAGATTGAAATTAAATCTTCCAATCCTCAAACAATTAAATTTCAGCCATGAAAACTAAATTAGCTTAGAGACCTTGATTCATTTCAAACAACATAGATCCAATACCTACATAACTTATAAGATTGGATCATGTAAAGAAAATGAACAAAATCCTCCCCCCCACCAAGACATAGGTTCTGCCTCTTTAGGTTAACTAGGCACGAAAATTTATTTTTATGCACACTCTTGGATCTTGAATATAGAGAGGATAATAGGATCATAGAAATTGGTTTCACATTTTTAGGATTTTTCTATGATTTACTATGATTTTTCAAAGTTCTAGATCTAGAAACTTAAAAGTGATGAATATAGATGAAATAGACTTTGAATCATGAAACTTATTGAAGAACATAGACATGATTAGGGAAGGAGAATAGGATTCACCTCTTGAAGATCAAAAACAAGTGAAGATCCAAGGACTTGCTTCACAAAATCAAGCTATGTAACTTAGGAGTTTTAATGGAAAATGGCAAAGTTGATGAAGAAGATGAAGTGCTCCTTAAATAGGTGTGAAGTTGGGCCTCTTGGAAGCCTTGAGGCCGTGGTTTCAAGGGAAAAAGGGTCAATATGCCAAAAATCCAAGGACAAAGGTGTAATCTTGCTTTAGGTTAATTGGTAATTAAAATCAACCATAAGGGCATAATGGTCATTTCCCCTAAAAAGTAATCATGACCATGAGGAGTCATCCCATGACTCACCCCTTGTGACTCATCATGATTTGACATCCTATTTATCCGTTAGCGGGTCCCGCAAATCCCGTTTTCAGCTCCGTCGTTTACCCGATTTCGTATAACGCCCGCATAATATATATTATTTCACTTTTTAAGTGAAAAAGTTTTAAAATAGCCAAAGAAGTTGGAAACTTCATAAAAACCTTAAGTTTTTCGTTCACGAGTCCAAATTAGGTCATTTGAGCAGTAAAATCTTACTGTCAACGAAAACACAGACCGGGTTCCGTCTGAATTTTCAACCAAAAATTTCACCATATACTTATGATGATGATGATGATGACTTAGAGTCTTGTGAAAATGTGTTTGATGAATTTCAATCACCTGCTGTAGTAGTCACGGATTCTCTTTCAAGTCAGGACCATCTTGATGTTGTGCCAAATTCCTATGACAGTATCTCTAATTCGGTTAGTAACAGATTAACTATTACCCCTGACTTTATCTCTAAGCCTATGAATCCTGTAGTCAAAAATGATTTGCGGATAGTTTCGAAATTTTGGGCTAATGAAGAAGAGGAAGCTGCCTCAGATAAGGAGGTCGATCCTCCCACTGAGATAGAATTCACTAAAGTACTGAGCAAATCTCAAAAAAAGAAGCAAAGCCAGAATAGAAAAAAAGCTGGAGAAGCTTTGGAAACGAATGCTCGATCAAGGGCAGGCCCTAGGCTGTTTGCCTGATGAAACCAATTTTTTGGAATACAAGAGGTGTTGCAAACAGTGACACCATACTGTGTACATAAAGAATATGTGTTTAACTCATAAGCCTGATTTCATTTTCTTCGCTGAGGCCAAGATTGCTTCTGATTGCTTCCCCCCTTCGTTTTGGAGGCAGCTAAACCTTAAGCTTTTTGCTGTTAATGATAGAGGAGCACACCTCCCAAATTTATGGGCCATCTGTGTTGATTACCTTAATCCTTCAGTGATTTCTACTGCATCCCAGCATATTTCCTTTTCAGTTGATTTTCATGGCCAGGCTCTTTTCTGCTCTGCTGTGTATGCATGTACCACCTACATCCAAAGAAGATAGCTCTGGTCTGAATTAGCTACTTTACAGCAGGACAACCCTGGCTCATGGTGCTTCCTAGGAGATTTTAATGTTATCCTCGACGCTCATGAAAAGAGAGGGGGCAACCTTCCATCATCACTTTCCTGTGCTGAGTTCGGGCCTTGGACTGACTCTTGCTCCTTGACTCACCTGGAAACAAAAGGTGCTGAGTATACCTGGTCCAATAGGAGAAGATCTGGTTCCCACATTGAGATACGAATAGATCGAGCAATCTGTAATGAAGAGTGTATTGACTTCTGGAGCTCTATTACTTGTTGCACTCTCCATAGATTACACTCAGATCATTTTCCAATTGTTTTACTGATGCAAAAAGGCTCCAAATCATTTCCATCTTCCTTTAAATTCCTCAAGATGTGGTTGGACCATCCTGACTGTTCTAGGCTTGTGGTCGAGGTTTGGAAAAAACTGTGTGTTGGGCTGCCCTATGTTTATTCTATCACAGAAGCTCAAAAATTTGAAACTTGAGTTTAAGACTTGGAATAAACAGGTTTTTGGAGATATCCACTTGAAAGTAAAGGATGCAACTGCTGCTGTTGAGAATGTGCAGAGGCAAATTCAAGTTGATGCCTGGACTGAATTTCTTCATGTCCAAGAAACGCTAGCTCAGAAAAATCTGCAACAAGCTTTATGTTTTCAGGAAACATTCTGGAAAGAGAAACCAGGATTAATTGGCATTGCTTTGGCGATAGAAACACCTCCTATTTTCACAGAATAGCCAAGATTAGGCATGCCACAAAGCATCTATCTATGCTTCGGCACAATGGGGTTATTTATGACCAACAAGAGGATTTGGAGAGAATTGTGTTAGCTTACTATGCAGACCTATATGCTTCAGACAATTCCTGTTCCACGAATGGTTTAACTCAAAGAACCATCTCTGCTTCAGTTTCTACGGATGATAATGATATGCTGACAAAACAGCCTTCGATGGATGAGATTAGAGAAGCTGTTTTCTCTATGAATGGAGATGGAGCTCCTGGTCCGGACGTCTTTGGTGGTTGCTTCTACCAAAGGTTTTGGGATATAGTTTCCTTGGATGTTTTCAATTCAGTATCTCAATTCTTCTCTCAAGGTTGGCTTCTTCCTAACTTAAACTCCAACTTAGTAGTGCTCATCCCCAAGTTCAAAGGAGCTGCTGCAGTGGAAAACTTTAGACCTATTGCCCTGGCTAATTATCAGTTTAAAATCATCACTAAGGTCCTAGCTGATAGATTGGCCAGGGTGGCTCCAAGGATAGTGTCCCAGAACCAGAGAGGTTTCATCAAGGATAGGCAAATCAGTGATTGTATCTGCATAACATCTGAGGCCACAAACATGCTTCATAATAGATCTTTTGGTGGCAACATAGCCTTGAAATTTGACATCAACAAGGCCTTTGACACAATTGATTGGAATTTCTTGCTGCAAGTGTTGGAGACTTTAGGTTTCAATAGTCAGTTTTGTAACTGGATCAAGGTCATCCTGCATTCTGCAAAGCTTTCTTTCTCAGTGAATGGCAGATTAGTTGGTTACTTCTCTTGCAAGAGGGGAGTTAGGCAAGGGGTCTCACTGTCTCCTCTTCTCTTTTGCCTTGCAGAAGATGTGCTTAGTAGAGGAATCTCTCTTTTGATTAAAGAAGGAAAGCTAAACTCCACGTTAGGGCCTAGAGGGTTCAAAACTCCAAGTCATGTACTTTATGCGGATGACATTTTGGTGTTCTGCAAGGGAACAAAACAGAACTTGCTGAATTTGATGAATTTGTTCAGGGAGTATGCCGAGACTTCTGGCCAAGTTTTAAGTCTGCCTAAGTGCAGATTCTATCCTGGCTGTATCTCTTCCTCCAGAATTGCTACTCTTAGCAATTTCCTAGGCTTTACGGCTGGTTCCATTCCTTTTAACTACCTCGAGGTCCCAATTTTTAGAGGTAAGCCGACAAAAATCTCATCTACAGCCTATAGCAGATAGAGTCAAGTCAAAACTTTCAGCCTGGAAGGGTTCCTTTTTTATCCATAATGGGTAGAATTCAGTTGGTAAAATCCATTATTCAAGGCATGTTACTATACAGCTTTCACACTTACCTCTGGCCTACTTCTCTGTTAAAGTCCATGGAATCTTGGATAAAGAATTTTGTTTGGTCAGGAGATACCTTCAAAAGAAAGTTAATCGCAGTGGCTTGGAAGAAGGTTTGCACACCATTCATGGAAGGAGACCTTGGCATCAGGCCTCTCAAAGCCATCAACCATGCTGCTCTTTTAAAGCTTAGCTGGAATGTGATTTCCTTAAACAGCCAGTGGTCCAGTCTGATCAAGGCTAGATGCTTTAGAAACAATGTTCCTTGCTCTTCTTATATCAGATCCTCGGTGTGGCCTGGCATCTCTTTGTTCATCCACTCTCTATTAGATAATTGCTCTTGGAAACTTGGAAATGGTCTGCATATTAATTTCTGGATAGATAGGTGGCTTGTTAATCCTATTGTTGATGTCTTGCACATTCCTCCTGAGCAGCATAAACTTCTGTCTGCCTCTGTGGCAGACTTCATTGATGGTCAGGCTTGGTGTATTCCTGATGCTCTGTCTATCAATTGTCCTGAGATTACAGCTGAAATTAAGAAGGTAATAATCCCTCTTGTCCACACTGATGATCAGCTTATGTGGAAGCTCTCGGTTTCTGGTTTGTTGTCCTTTAAGGACTCTTATAACTTCCTCAATCCTAGACAGCAGCCTGTTGATTGGGGTAAAATGGTTTGGAATTCAGCTATTCCTTCTTCTAGATCTCTGTTAATATGGAGGCTTCTACATGGCAAAGCTCCCACTGATGAGAATCTTAAAGCAAAGGGTTGTGTTATGGTCTCTAGATGCTGTCTTTGTGGGAAGGCTGAGGAAAGCTCCAGTCATTTATTCCTATCTTGCCCCTTCTCCCTGGAGATTTGGCACTGGTTCGAAAGAATCTTCGGTTGTAGGCCAAAGTTGTCCTCCTTTCACAGCCTCCTCACTCTCTGCTATGTCAGTAACAGCTCTCAAATAACTGATATGAAGCTGGCAGCAGTAGTTAATATAATTTGGTTCATCTGGTTCAACAGAAACAAAATCCGTTTTGAGAGCAAAGCTTATAAGTCTTGGTCCATTATTAGCATGATAGCAGCTTCAGTTTCTCTATCAGGAACTTACTCTTTTGGCACAATCTCTTCTCCTGATCATCATTCCAATATGCTGAGTTATTTTTCTGTTTCGGGCCATTTGGGAAAAGCTCCAATTATCAAGCAGGTCAACTAGATTCCTCCCTCTTGGGGATGGTTTAAGTGCAACATTGATGGCTCAGCCAAGGGCTGTCCTGGCCTAGCAGCCTGTGGGGGGATATTCAGGGATGGTTGGGGCAGTTTTCTTGGTTGTTTTGCTTTGAATATTGTCGTCAGTTTCTCCTTACATGCTGAGTTCTTAGCTGCTATAAAAGCTATTGAATTAGCAATTGAAAAAGGCTGGAGAAGCATTTGGATCGAGAGTGATTCTTCTCAGGTGGTGGCTGCCCTCAAATCCAAATCTATATCCTTGGTTCCTTGGAAACTAAGAAACCGTTGGTAAAACTGTCTTTTTCTTTTCGACAGTCCAAACTTAGTCGTGTCCCATATTTATAGGGAAGGGAATTGTTGTGCAGACAAGCTGGCAAATTTTGGTACTAGTTCCCAAGGGTTCACTTGGTGGAATGTAGTTCAGGATATTATCTTAGATGATTTCAATAGAAATAGATTTAACCTTCCTTCCTATAGGTTTCGGTGATTCCTTATCTCCATGGGTTTTGGTCCATGTCCCCCCATGCTTGTTTCTCTTCTTTGTATTCTTTTGTCTTTTTTCATTAAATTTTAGATGTGCTACATGTGATTGTTAGTGCCTATGGTGCCAACCTAGTTGGGATGATAGGCCCTATAGTAATGCTCTTTGTAACAACCTGATTTTTTTAATACGCTGTTTAACTGGGTAAAAATATATTTATTTAAATTTTATCTGAGATTTAGGAAATGATTTTTGAAAAAACAAAATCATATATGGAACTTACTCTACGGTAGGAAGCTCTAGTAAAAATTTGGGTTTAAAACTCAGACGGAAACCGGTCTGCGTTTTTTTTAAGCGGCAAGTATAATTTTATACTGACAGAAATCCCTAATTTGGCCCGAAAAATGAAATTTGTAGATTTTTTTATATTTTGTCCGTGAGTAAGTCTACTTTCCAAATTTCTGATCAGAAATAAAATATTATGTTTATTCGGACGAATTTTGGTAAAAGTTCGGACGGAAAACAGTCGGTGTTTTCACTGACAATAAGATTTTAATGATCAGAAAACCTAATTTTGACTCGTGAACGAAATGGTTTATATTTAAATCATATTTCCAATGAGTTTGGTTAGTTTGAAAATTTTCAGTCGAAAACGAAATATTACGCTTTTATACGAGCGTAAAACCCTAATCGGGGAACCGACGAAGTCGAGACGGGAGGTACAGAGACAAAACCGGACACCGGAGGAGCTGAGTCATGGGGTGAGTCACCACCATGACTCACCAAGCATTTATGAACATTAAATGCAAGTAATCATGACTTTTAGGTAAAAAGACCAAAATACCCCCAAGCTTTCGCGGGTATTAACAAGACGCATCTACGCACTTTTAACCACTCATTTTACATGGTTGTATACCTCCCTCATCTCTCCAATTTCGTGCATCCACCTCCAATAAATCATACCTATTTTATTTTGCTTTCGTTTCATTATTTTCCTCTCAAAAAACCGGTAAATGACGGAGCTGCGTACGGAATTTCCGGGAACCGCTAACGGATAGGATCGGTGACTCATTGGTGAGTCACTAGGTGTGGCCCAAAATCAGCCACACCTCCATCAAATGTGAGCCACATATTTATTAACCATAGTTAGCAAAGTAACCCTAGTTAAGTTAATTATTAACTATGGTTAAGCTTATATTAATTAAATAATCACAAAACCCATTAATCTAAAAGTTAAAAACCAAACAAGGCCTAAGATTTCCCCTATAAAAGCCCTCAAAACCGTGGCCTCCCCTCACCATTTCACTCATCTTCTTCATCTTCTTCATTTCTTCACCAAAAACACTTAAACTCCATTTTCATTCTTCAAGAGCTCCAAGTGATTCCATTACAAAGCTTGCCAAGATCATCATCTATTCTTCTTCTACTTTCCTAACTTGAGGTAACATGATCATCTCATCTCTTGTTTAAGCTTTTGTTCTTCATATGTCATGGTTTTCCATTTCTAGATCTAGAACTTGTAATAATTCTAGAAAATTCATAAAAATGTGAAACCAATTTCTATGATCTAGATATAATCCCTACTTTCATTATCGAAAAGCATGTGATCAAAGTCATTTTCCTTCCCTATTAACCATTCTTGGCCAGACCTAGGTGAGAAAGTGAGTGTGAAGTTTTTGTGTCATTACTAAATTCTATCACTTGTATCATGCTCTCTAATACCTATATGGTTATAATCTAAGAGCTTAACTTCAACAAAGATTTCCATCCTAATTTTATGGTGTTGGCCGAAAATATAGGGTGTAGGAGTTTATAGATTTTGTTAAATTAATGAATTCTAATGATTGGTTAATACTCTTAAGTATCTATGTAATCTAAAACCAATATCATGAATCAAAATGAATTTCCTAGCCTATTTTACCAAGTGAGGCCGAAACTTAATTAAAAAGGAGATAAATTATTTTGTTAATATTTCCAAGTTATGATAATTTATCTAAGCTATCTAAGACTATAGGAACTAGAATCCAAAAACTTGGAATGAGAAGAGAATCCTAACCCTACTTTGAATTAGGAGGCCGAAACCTAGCTAGTTAGGTTAAGAGTGATTTTGTTGATTAATTATAGTTGTATTGTTTGGTTGAAGGAGAAACTGTTAAACTGTGGTGTGATAACAAGGATCGTCGAAGTCGGAATTCCGGTGCTAACTCGGGTGGGGGAAAGAATCATTCTACCATCGGAATCGATAAGTAGCATATTATATAATAATTGTGTAGGGCGACCTAAACCCTACTAGTAGTTGAGTAATCGACAAGACCAAAATCATATTGGAAACCTTTTCTGTAAAACCAATGGTGATTTGGGGATTCTAGGTTTATCAACATTAGGATGATTTTATCTTATCTGAGGTTGATGGAATTTATTATTATTATTGCATTGCTTATGTGATATTCTGTGGTATTTTAATTATTTGCTGATATTGTGTTATGCATGATCTGTCTGGTTTTTAATATTGTGCTTAGCTGATTTTTAAGTAAGGATATGTGTTGTTCGGGAGATAATTGTTTGGGTGAGAGAATAAAGGTGATTTAAAGGTGCCTAGCCTAATTAAGTGGTTTTATCTATGAGGAAAAAGATGTTGAGACTTTGATGGAAGGTTGAGGCACTAGGTTGTTATTGATGTAATTTGGGGAGATTCACTTATAGATGTATTGTTATTCACAGCCGTGTGAGTGGAACACACGAGGTCAGGATATCCTATTTTGGGATATCGGATATTGCGGGTGAGTGCCCTACGGATGTGGATACCGAGGTAGACTACCGTAATATTCTTTTAGTTCTTGACACGTTTGCATATTCTTGGCACTGGACCATTCTGGATTGATACTCCTTGACGCATTCGTATATTCTTGGTACTGGACTGTTTTGGACTAATACTCGCTTAGTCGTTAACGCGTTCGAAAGTTATTTGCACTGGACTGTTTCGGACTACTGACTAATGTGACAGGAGTAAAGATGGCCACATCAGTATAAATTCTTAGTTGCAGGGGCTGAGGGTAGAGGATGATATAGTGAATTGAGGATGATTGTTGATTTTGAGTGATGCGTGTCTGTGGCTATTATTATATTATGTGCTATGTATTCTGTTCCGCTTTTGATGATAGAACTGTTTCTTATCCCCTGTATCTTTCGGTATGTTTTATTTTATCTTTTATGGGATCGTACTTGAAGACCCTGTGGCTGAGCCGAACGAAGAGGGGTTGGATGGAACTCCCTATGAATCGGAAGCCGGAGGTCGTGTCGTGACCCATGGTGATTAGGGTCTAGCTAGTCTATGGCCAGTGCGTCTCTTGAGACGTTTTATATTTTCCGTTAAGCACAACTTTTGTTTAAGTATATGCCTGTGAGGGATCCTACAGAGAGGATACCCTCACAGTGTTTTGGTAATGTAATAAATAAACATGTGTGTATTTATATATTACAACCTTGGTGTGTTTAATTTGCAGAAGTTATATGATTGTTTAAATAAAGTTTTAATTTTTACACACTTTTCACGCTGAGTGCGCGATTAAGGAATTAATTAATAAGGTTTTAAGCTAATAAAACACCGGGGCACAACGAGGTGTCTCATTTGGTGGTATCAGAGCAGTTTGATTCTAAAACGGACTGTGGGGTTATGTCCGATCAGAATTAAAGACTGCGAGGTCTAGGATGTTGTTACTGACCGTGTCTAGTTAATTCCACCTCGGATTTTGACTATCTTTAGAAGTTGGGTAGTGCGTCCGATTTTACTGCGAAAATTAATATTGGTATGGCATATGGTATGTATATACTTCCCTATGTGGTATTATATGTCATACTAATAAGAGTGGATGATTTCTTTTACAGAATCATGGCTCGCGGAAGAGGACGCCCAACTAATCATGGTGACGAGAACTCCATAAAGGATTATTGGAGCTGTCAATGGTAATGCTTGACAATACCGATAATGGAGGAGGATCATCTTCGACTCCAAATACAATGGAAACCATAGCTGCTTGCTATGCTATTGCAAACCAGAGAATCTTTGAGATGCGGCAGATGAACAAAGAGCAGCTAATTTTACACCCTAATTCAAACCCTAAACCCTAATTTTGATCCTAAACACTAATTTAAACCCAAAACCTTATTTGTAACCCAAAGCCCTAATTTTGACTCAAAACCCTATTTTAAACTCAAAACCCTATTTCAAACCCTAAACCCTAATTTTGACCCTAAACCCAAAATTCGACCCGAAAACCTAATTTTGACCCAAAACCCTATTTTTAACTCAAAACCTTAATCCAAACCCTAAACTCTAATTTTGAGCCAAAACCCTAATTTGGACCCAATACCCAAATTTTAACCCCAAACCCTAATTCTAACCTTATTTTTGACCCAAAACCCTATTTTAACTCAAAACCTTAATTCAAACCCTAAACCCTAATTTTGACCCAAAACCCAAATTTGGACCCAAAACCCAAGTTTTGACCCAAAACCCTAATTCTAACCCTATTTTGACCCAAAACCCTATTTTTAACTCAAAACCCTAATTCAAACCCTAAAACCTAATTTTGACCCTAAACCCAAAATTTGACCCAAAAACCTAATTTTGACCCGTAACCCTAATTTTAACGCAAACCCCAAATTCTAACCCTATTTTTTACCCAAAACCCTATTTTAAACTCAAAACCCTATTTCAAACCCTAAACCCTAAATCTGACCCAGAACCCTAATTTTGACCCGAAACCCTAATTTTAAACCAAATCCCTAATTCTAACCCTATTTTTGACCCAAAACCCTATTTTTAAATCAAACACTTAATTCAAACCCTAGACTCTAATTTTGACCCAAAACCCTAATTTGGACCCAATACCCAATTTTAACCCCAAACCCTAACTCTAACATTATTTTTGACCCAAAACCCTATTTTAAACTCAAAACCCTAATTCAAACCCTAAACCCTAATTTTGATCCTAAACCCTAAATTTGACCCAGAACCCTAATTTTTCCCAAAACCATAATTTTAACCCAAAACCCTAATTCTAACCCTACTTTTGACCCAAGACCCTATTTTAAACATAAAACCTAATTCAAACCCTAAACCCTAATTTCGACCCTAAATTTTACCCAGAACCGTAATTTAAAGCCGAAACCCTAATTTTACCCAAAAGGCTAATTCTAACCCTAATTCAAACCTAAAACCCTAATTTTGACCTAGAACCCTAATTTTGACCCCAGAACCCTAATTTTAACCCAAAACCCTAATTCTAACCTTATTTTTGACCCAAAACACTATTTTTAACACAAAGCCCTAATTCCAACCCTAATTTTGAAACTAAACCTTAAATTTGACCCAGAACCCTAATTTTGATCCGAAACCCTAGTTTTAACCCAAAACCCAAATTAAAACCATAACCCTAATTTGGACCCAAAACCCTAATACTAACCCAAAGCCCTAATTTTGACCCAAAACCATATTTTAAAATCAAAACCCTATTTCAAACCCTAAACCCAAATTTTGATCCGAAACCCTTCACCCAGAACCCTAATTTTGACCCGAAACCCTAATTTTAAACCAAAACCCTAATTTTAACCCAAATCCCTAATTTTAACCCAAAGCCCTAATTTTGACCCAAAACCCTAATTATAATCCTATTTTTGACCCAAAATCCTATTTTTAACTCAAAACCCTAATTCAAACCCTAAACCCTAATTTTGACCCTAAACCCAAAATTCGACCCGAAAACCTAATTTTAACCCGAAACCCTAATTCTAACCCTATTTCTGACCCAAAAACCTATTTTTAACTCAAAACCCTAATTCAAACCATAAACCCTAATTCAAACTCTAAACCCAAAATTTGACCCTAAACCCAAAATTTGACCCGAAACCCTAATTTTAACCCAAAACCCTAATTCTAAACGTATTTCTGACCCAAAAACCTATTTTTAACTCAACCCTAATTCAAATCCTAAACCATTTGTTTGACCCAAAACTCTAATTTTAGCCCAAAGCCCTAATTTTGACCTAAAACCCTAATTCTAACAATATTTTTGACCCAAAACCCTATTTTAAACTCAAAACCCTATTACAAACCCTAAACCCTAATTTTGACCCTAAACCCTAAATTTGACCCAAAAACCTAATTTTGACCCGTAACCCTAATTTTAACGAAAAACCCTAATTCTAACCCTATTTTTGACACAACCCTATTTTAAACTCAAAACCCTATTTAAAACCCTAAACCTCAAATCTGACCCAGAACCCTAATTTTGACCGAAAACCCTAATATCGAACCAAAACCCTAATTCTAACCCTATTTTTGACCCAAAACACTATTTTAAACTCAAAACCCTATTTCAAACCCTAAACCCTAAACCTGACCCAGAACCCTAATTTTGACCCGAAACCCAAATTTTAAACCAAATCCCTAATTCTAACCCTATTTTGACCCAAAATCCTATTTTTAACTCAAAAACTAAATTCAAACCTTAAACTCTAATTTTGACCCAAATCCCTAATTTTAACCCAAAGCCCTAATTGTGACCCAAAACCCTAATTCTAACCCTATTTTTGACCCAAAATCCTAATTTTTACTCAAAACCCTAATTCAAACCCTAAACCCTAATTTTGACCCTAAACCCAAAATTTGACCCGAAACCCTAATTTTAACCCAAAACCCTAATTCTAAACGTATTTCTGACCCAAAAACCTATTTTTAACTCAACCCTAATTCAAATCCTAAACCCTATGTTTGACCCAAAACTCTAATTTTAGCCCAAAGCCCTAATTTTGACCTAAAACCCATCTAACAGTATTTTTGACCCAAAACCCTATTTCAAACTCAAAACCCTATTACAAACCCTAAACCCTAATTTTCACCCTAAACCCTAAATTTGACCCAAACACCTAATTTTGACCCGTAACCCTAATTTAACGCAAAACCCTAATTCTAACCCTATTTTTGACACAAAACCCTATTTTAAACACAAAACCCTATTTAAAACCCTAAACCCCAAATCTGACCCAGAACCCTAATTTTGACCCGAAACCCTAATTTTAAACCAAAACCCTAATTCTAACCCTATTTTTGACCGAAAACCCTATTTTTAACTCAAAACCTTAATTCAAACCCTAAACTCTAATTTTGACCCAAAACCCTAATTTGGACCCAATACCCAAATTTTAACCCCAAACCCTAATTCTAACCTTATTTTTGACCAAAAACCCTATTTTAAACTCAATACCCTAATTCAAATCCTAAACCCTAATTTTGATCCGAAACCCTAAATTTGACCCAGAACCCTAATTTTGACTCAATACCCTAATTCAAACCCTAAACCCTAATTTTGATCCTAAACCTTAAATTTGACCCAGAACCATAATTTTAACCCAAAACGATAATTCTAACCCTATTTTTTACCCAAAACCCTATTTTAAACTCAAAACCTAATTCAAACCGTAAACCCTAATTTGGACCCTAAATTTGACATAGAACCGTAATTTTGACCCGAAACCCTAGTTTTACCCAAAAGCCTAATTCTAACCCGAATTCAAACCCTAAACCTTAATTTTGACCCAGAACCCTAATTTTTACCCGAAACCCTAAATTTTAACCCAAAACCCTAATTCTAACCTTATTTTTGACCCAAAACCCTATTTTTAACACAAAGCCCTAATTCAAACCCTAAACCCTAATTCTAACCTTATTTTTGAACCAAAACCCTATTTTAAACATAAAACCCTACTTCAAACCCTAAACCCTAATTTTGATCCTAAACCCTAAATTTGACCCAGAACCCTAATTTTTCCCAAAACTCTAATTTTAACTCAAAACCATAATTTTAACCCAAAACCCTATTTTAAATTCAAAACCCTAATTTTAACCCAGAACCCTAAGTTTGACCCGAAACCCAAATTTTAACCCAAAACCCAAATTTTAACCCAAAACCCTAATTCTAACCCTATTTTTGACCCAAAATCCTATTTTTAACTCAAAACCCTAATTCAAAACCCTAAACCCTAATTTTGATACTAAACCCAATATTTGACCCGAAACCCTAATTTTAACCCGAAACCCTAATTCTAACACTATTTCTGACCCAAAAACCTATTTTAACTCAAAACCGTAATTCAAACCCTAAACCCTATGTTTGACCCAAAACCCTAATTTTAACCCAAAGCCCTAATTTGGACCTAAAACCCTAATTCTAACCCTATTTTTGACCCAAAACCCTATTTCAAACCCAAAAACCCTAATTTTGACCTTAAACCCTAAATTTGACCCCGAACCTTAATTTTAACCCGAAACCCTAATTTTACCCAAAACCCTAATTCTAACCCCAAGCCTTAATTTTGACCCAGAACCCCAATTTTAACTCAAAACTCTAATTTTAACCTTATTTTTGACCCAAAACCCTATTTTAAACTCACAACCTAATTCAAACCATAAACCCTAAATCTGACCCAGAACCCTAATTATGAGCCGAAACCCTTATTTTAAACCAAAACCCTAATTCTAACCCTATTTTTGACCCAAAACCCTATTTTTAACTCAAAACCTTAATTCAAACCCTAAACTCTAATTTTGACCGAAAACCCTAATTTGGACCCAATACCCAAATTTTAACCCCAAACCCTAATTCTAACCCTATTTTTGACCCAAAACCTAATTCAAACCCTAAACCCTAATTTGGACCCCAAATTTGAACCCAAAAAACCTTTAACCCAAAATCCTATTTTAAACTCAAAAACTAATTCAAACCCTAAATCCTAATTTGGACCCTAAATTTGTCCAAGAACAGTAATTTTGACACGAAACCCTAATTTTACCCAAAAGCCTAATTCTAACCCTATTTCAAACCATAAACCCTAATTTTGACCCAGAACCCTAATTTTGACCCGAAACCCCAAATTTTAACCCAAAATCCTAATTCTAACCTTATTTTTGACCCAAAACCCTCTTTTTAACACAAAGCCCTAATTCAAACCCTAATTTTGAAACTAAACCCTAAATTTGACCAAGAACCCTAATTTTGTTCCAAAACCCTGGTTTTAACCCAAAACCCAAATTCAAACCCTATACCCTAATTTGGACCCAAAACCAAAATTTTGACCCAAAACCCTAATTTCAACCCATAGCCCTAATTTTGACCCAAAACCATAATTATAATCGTATTTTTGACCCAAAACCCTATTTTAAACTAAATACCTAATTTCAAACCCAAAACCTTAATTTTTATCTGAATCCCTAAAATTGACCCTGAACCCTAATTTTGACCGGAAACCCTAATTTTAAACCCAAACCCTAATTGTAACCCAAAGCCCTAATTTTGACCCAAAATCCTAATTCTAACCCTATTTTAAACCAAAAATCCTATTTTTAACTCAAAACCCTAATTCAAACCCCAAACCCTAAACCCTAATTTTGACCCTAAATCCAAAATTTGACCCGAAACCCTAATTTTAACCCAAAACCTTAATTCTAACCCTATTTCTGACCCAAAAACCTATTTTTAACTCAAAAACCTAATTCAAACCCTAAACCCTATGTTTGACCCAAAACCCTAATTTTAACCCAAAGCCCTAATTTTATCCTAAAACCCTAATTCTAACACTATTTTTGACCCAAAACCCTATTTTAAACTCAACCCTATTACAAACCCTAAACCCTAATTTTGACCCTAAACCCTAAATTTGACCCCGAAACCCTAATTTTACAAAAAAATCCAAATTCTAACCCTAAGCCCTAATTTTGACACAACCCTAATTTTAACCCAAAACCCTATTTCTAACCCTATTTTTGACCCAAAAACATATCATTAACTCAAAACACTAGTTCAAACCCTAAACCCTAATTTTGACCCAAAACCTTAATTTTAACCCAGAGCCCTATTTTTGACCCAAAACCTTAATACTAACTCTATTTTTGACCCAAAACCATATTTTAAACTCAACCCTATTTCAAACCCCAATCCCTAACTTTGACCATAAACCCAAAATTTGACCCAAAAACCTAATTTTGACTCGAAACCCTAATTTTAACTCAAAACCCTAATTCTAACCTTATTTTTGACCCAAAACCCTATTTTTACCCAAAACCTTAATTCAAACCCAAAACCCTAATTTTTACCCAAAACCCAAATTTGGACCCAAAACCAAGTTCCAACCCAAAACCCTAATTCTAACCCTATTTTGACCCTACAACCCTATTTTAAACTCAAAACCCTAATTCAAACCCTAAACCCTAATTTTGATCCTAAACCTTAAATTTGACCAAAACCTAATTTTTCCCAAAACCCTAATTTTAACCCAAAACCCTAATTCTAACCCTATTTTGGACCCAAAATCCTATTTTTAACTCAACCCTAACCTAATTCAAAACCCTAAACCCTAATTTTGACACTAAACCCAATATTTGACCAAAACCCTAATTTTAACCCAAAACCCTAATTCAAACCTTATTTCGACCCAAAACCTATTTTTAACTCAAAACCCTAATTCAAACCCTAAACCCTATGTTTGACCCAAAACCCTAATTTTAACCCAAAGCCCTAATTTTGACCTAAAACCCTAATTCTAACCCTATTTTTGACCCAAAACCCTATTTCAAACCCTAAACCCTAATTTTGACCCAAAACCCTAAATTTGACCCGAAACCCTAATTTTGATCCGAAACTCTAATTTTACCCAAAACACTTATTCTAAACCAAATTCTAACCCAAGCCTGAATTTTGACCCAGAACCCTAATTTTAAGCCAAAACCCTAATTCTAACCTTATTTTTGACCCAAAACCCTATTTTTAACTCAAAACATTAATTCAAACCCTAAACCCTAATTTTGACCCAAAACCCAAATTTGGACCCAAAACCCAAGTTTTGATCCAAAACCCTAATTCTAACCCTATTTTGACCCAAAACCCTATTTTTAACTCAAAACCCTAATTGTGACCGTAAACCCAAAGTTTGACCCAAAAACCTAATTTTGACCCGTAACCCTAATATTAACGCAAAACCCTAATTCTAACCCTATTTTTTTACCCAAAACCATATTTTAAACTCAAAACCTAATTCAAACCATAAACCCTAAATCTGATCCAAAACCCAAATTATGAGCCGAAACCCTAATTTTCAACCAAAACCCTAATTCTAACCCGATTTTTGCCCCAAAACCCTATTTTTAACTCAAAACCTTAATTCAAACCCTAAACTCTAATTTTGACCTAAAACCCTAATTAGGACCCAATACCCAAAATTTAACCCCAAACCCTAATTCTAACCTTATTTTTGAGCCAGAACCCTAATTTTAACTCAAAACCCTAATTTTAACCCAAAACCCTAATTCTAACCCTATTTTTGACCCAAAATCCTATTTTTAACTCAAAACCTAATTCAAACCCTAAACCCTAATTTGGACCCTAAATTTGTCCCAGAACAATAATTTTGACACGAAACCCTAATTTTACCCAAAAGCCTAATTCTAACCCTATTTCAAACCATAAACCCTAATTTTGGCCATGAACCCTGATTTTGACCCGAAACCCCAAATTTTAACCCAAAACCCTATTTTAAATTCAAAACCCTAATTTTAACCCAGAACCCTAAGTTTGACCCGAAACCCAAATTTTAACCCAAAACCCAAATTTTAACCCAATGCCCTAATTTTGACCCAAAACCCTAATTCTAACCCTATTTTTGACCCAAAATCCTATTTTTAACTCAAAACCCTAATTCAAAACCCTAAACCCTAATTTTGATACTAAACCCAATATTTGACCCGAAACCCTAATTTTAACCCGAAACCCTAATTCTAACACTATTTTTGACCCAAAACCTATTTTAACTCAAAACCGTAATTAACCAAACCCTAAACCCTATGTTTGACCCAAAACCCTAATTTTAACCCAAAGACCCTAATTTTGGACCTAAAACCCTAATTCTAACCCTATTTTTGACCCAAAACCCTATTTCAAACCCAAAAACCCTAATTTTGACCTTAAACCCTAAATTTGACCCCGAACCTTAATTTTAACCCGAAACCCTAATTTTACCCAAAACCCTAATTCTAACCCCAAGCCTTAATTTTGACCCAGAACCCCAATTTTAACTCAAAACCCTAATTTTAACCTTATTTTTGACCCAAAACCCTATTTTAAACTCACAACCTAATTCAAACCATAAACCCTAAATCTGACCCAGAACCCTAATTATGAGCCGAAACCCTTATTTTAAACCAAAACCCTAATTCTAACCCTATTTTTGACCCAAAACCCTATTTTTAACTCAAAACCTTAATTCAAACCCTAAACTCTAATTTTGACCGAAAACCCTAATTTGGACCCAATACCCAAATTTTAACCCCAAACCCTAATTCTAACCCTATTTTTGACCCAAAACCTAATTCAAACCCTAAACCCTAATTTGGACCCCAAATTTGACCCAGAACCCTAATTTTAACTCAAAACCCTAATTTTAACCCAAAATCCTATTTTAAACTCAAAAACTAATTCAAACCCTAAATCCTAATTTGGACCCTAAATTTGTCCAAGAACAGTAATTTTGACACGAAACCCTAATTTTACCCAAAAGCCTAATTCTAACCCTATTTCAAACCATAAACCATAATTTTGACCCAGAACCCTAATTTTGACCCGAAACCCCAAATTTTAACCCAAAACCCTAATTCTATCCTTATTTTTGACCCAAACCCCTATTTTTAACACAAAGCCCTAATTCAAACCCTGCTTTTGAAACTAAACCCTAAATATGACCCCAAACCCTAATTTTGATCCGAAACCCTATTTTTAACCCAAAACCTAAATTCAAACCCTAAACCATAATTTGGACCCAAAACCAAAATTTTGACCCAAAACCCTAATTTTAACCCAAAACCCTAATTCTAACCGTATTTTTGACCCAAAACCCTATTTTAAAAAAAATACCTAATTTCAAATCCAAAAACTTAATTTTTATCTGAAACCCTAAAATTGACCCTGAACCCTAATTTTGACCGGAAACCCTAATTTTAAACCCAAACCCTAATTTTAACCCAAAGCCCTAATTTTGACCCAAAATCCTAATTCTAACCCTATTTTAAACCAAAAATCCTATTTTTAACTAAAAACCCTAATTCAAACCCCAAACCCTAAACCCTAATTTTGACCCTAAATCCAAAATTTGACCCGAAACCCTAATTTTAACCCAAAACCTTAATTCTAACCCTATTTCTGACCCAAAAACCTATTTTTAACTCAAAAACCTAATTCAAACCCTAAACCCTATGTTTGACCCAAAACCCTAATTTTAACCCAAAGCCCTAATTTTATCCTAAAACCCTAATTCTAACACTATTTTTGACCCAAAACCCTATTTTAAACTCAACCCTATTACAAACCCTAAACCCTAATTTTGACCCTAAACCCTAAATTTGACCCCGAAACCCTAATTTTACAAAAAAATCCAAATTCTAACCCTAAGCCCTAATTTTGACACAACCCTAATTTTAACCCAAAACCCTATTTCTAACCCTATTTTTGACCCAAAAACATATCATTAACTCAAAACACTAGTTCAAACCCTAAACCCTAATTTTGACCCAAAACCTTAAATTTAACCCAACCCTATTTTTGACCCAAAACCTTAATACTAACTCTATTTTTGACCCAAAACCATATTTTAAACTCAACCCTATTTCAAACCCCAATCCCTAACTTTGACCATAAACCCAAAATTTGACCCAAAAACCTAATTTTGACTCGAAACCCTAATTTTAACTCAAAACCCTAATTCTAACCTTATTTTTGACCCAAAACCCTATTTTTACCCAAAACCTTAATTCAAACCCAAAACCCTAATTTTTACCCAAAACCCAAATTTGGACCCAAAACCCAAGTTCTGACCCAAAACCCTAATTCTAACCCTATTTTGACCCTACAACCCTATTTTAAACTCAAAACCCTAATTCAAACCCTAAACCCTAATTTTGATCCTAAACCTTAAATTTGACCCAGAACCCTAATTTTTCCCAAAACCCTAATTTTAACCCAAAACCCTAATTCTAACCCTATTTTGGACCCAAAATCCTATTTTTAACTCAACCCTAATTCAAAACCCTAAACCCTAATTTTGACACTAAACCCAATATTTGACCAGAAACCCTTATTTTAACCCGAAACCCTAATTCAAACCTTATTTCTGACCCAAAAACCTATTTTTAACTCAAAACCCTAATTCAAACCCTAAACCCTATGTTTGACCCAAAACCCTAATTTTAACCCAAAGCCCTAATTTTGACCTACAACCCTAATTCTAACCCTATTTTTGACCCAAAACCCTATTTCAAACCCTAAACCCTAATTTTGACCTTAAACCCTAAATTTGACCCCGAACCCTAATTTTGATCCGAAACTCTAATTTTACCCAAAACACTTATTCTAAACCAAATTCTAACCCAAGCCTGAATTTTGACCCAGAACCCTAATTTTAAGCCAAAACCCTAATTCTAACCTTATTTTTGACCCAAAACCCTATTTTTAACTCAAAACATTAATTCAAACCCTAAACCCTAATTTTGACCCAAAACCCAAATTTGGACCCAAAACCCAAGTTTTGATCCAAAACCCTAATTCTAACCCTAATTCTAACCCTATTTTTTACCCAAAACCATATTTTAAACTCAAAACCTAATTCAAACCATAAACCCTAAATCTGACCCAAAACCCAAAGTTTGACCCAAAACCTAATTTTGACCCGTAACCCTAATATTAACGCAAAACCCTAATTCTAACCCTATTTTTTTACCCAAAACCATATTTTAAACTCAAAACCTAATTCAAACCATAAACCCTAAATCTGATCCAAAACCCAAATTATGAGCCGAAACCCTAATTTTCAACCAAAACCCTAATTCTAACCCGATTTTTGCCCCAAAACCCTATTTTTAACTCAAAACCTTAATTCAAACCCTAAACTCTAATTTTGACCTAAAACCCTAATTAGGACCCAATACCCAAAATTTAACCCCAAACCCTAATTCTAACCTTATTTTTGAGCCAGAACCCTAATTTTAACTCAAAACCCTAATTTTAACCCAAAACCCTAATTCTAACCCTATTTTTGACCCAAAATCCTATTTTTAACTCAAAACCTAATTCAAACCCTAAACCCTAATTTGGACCCTAAATTTGTCCCAGAACAATAATTTTGACACGAAACCCTAATTTTACCCAAAAGCCTAATTCTAACCCTATTTCAAACCATAAACCCTAATTTTGGCCATGAACCCTGATTTTGACCCGAAACCCCAAATTTTAACCCAAAACCCTAATTCTAACCTTATTTTTTACCCAAAACCCTATTTTTAACACAATGCCCTAATTTAAACTCTAATTTTGAAACTAAACCCTAAATTTGACCAAGAACCCTAATTTTGTTCAAAAACCCAAGTTTTAATCCAAAACCCAAATTCAAACCCTAAACCCTAATTTGGACCCAAAACCCAAAATTTGACCCAAAACCCTAATTTCAACCCATAGCCCTAATTTTGACCCAAACCCCTAATTCTAATCGTATTTTTGACCCAAAACATTATTTTAAACTCAAAACCCTATTTCAAAGCCAAAACTGTAATTTTGATCCGAAACCCTAAATTTGACCCAGAACCCTAATTTTGACCGAAACCCTAATTTTAAACCGAAACCCTAATTTTAACCCAAAGCCCTAATTTTGACCCAAAACCCTAATTCTAACCCTATTTTTAACCCAAAATCCTATTTTTTACTCAAAACCCTAATTCAAACCCTCAACCTTAGACCCTAATTTTGACCATGAATCCAAAATTTGACCCAAAACAGTAATTTAAACCCAAAATCCTATTTCTAACCCTATTTCTGATCCAAAAACCTATTTTTAACTCAAAACCCTAATTCAAACCCTAAACCCTATGTTTGACCCAAAGCCCAAATTTTAACCCAAAGCCCTAATTTTAACCTAAAACCCTAATTCTAACACTATTTTTGACCTAAAACCCTAGTTTAAACTCAAAACCCTATTACAAACACTAAACCCTTATTTTGACCCTAAACCCTAAATTTGACCCCAAAACCCTAATTTTACCCAAAATCCTAATTCTAACCCAATTTCTAACCCTAAGCCCTAATTTTGACACAGAACCCTAATTTTAACCCAAAACCCTAATTATAACCCTATTTTGACCCAAAAACATATCTTTAACTCAAAACCCTAGTTCAAACCCTAAACCCTAATTTGTACCAAAAACCCTAATCCCGAACTTTGACCATAACCCAAAATTTGATCCAAAACCTAATTTTGACTCGAAACCCTAATTTTAACCCAAAACCCTAATTCTAACCTTATTTTTGACCTAAAACCCTGTTTTAACTCAACCTTAATTCAAACCCTAAACCCTAATTTTGACCCAAAACCCAAATTTGGACCCAAAACCTAAGTTTTGAACCAAAACCCTAATTCTAACCCTATTTTGACCCAAAGCCCTATTTTAAACTCAAAACCCTAATTCAAACCCTAAACCCTAATTTTGATCCTAAACCTTAAATTTGACCCAAAACCCTATTTTTTCCCAAAACCCTAATTTTAACCCAAAACCCTAATTCTAACCCAATTTTTGACCCAAAACCCAATTTTAAACTTAAAACCTAATTCAAACCCTAAACCCTAAATTTGACCCAGAACCCTAATTTTGATCCGAAAGCCTAATTTTACCCAAAAGCCTAATTCAAACCCTAATTCAAACCTAAACACTAATTTTGACCCAGAACCCTTGACCACCCTAATTTTGACCCGAAACCCTATTTTAAACTCAAAATCCAAATTCAAACCGTAAACCATAATTTTGATCCTAAGCCCTAATTTTAACCCAAAACCCTAATTCTAACCCTATTTTTGACCCAAAACCCTATATTTAACTCAAATCCTTAATTCAAACCCTAAACTCTTATTTTGAGCCAAAACTCTAATTTGGACCCAATACCCAAAATTTAACCCCAAACCCTAATTCTAACCTTATTTTTGACCCAAAATCCTATTTTTAACTCAAAAACCTAATTCAAAGCCTAAACCCTAATTATGACCCTAAACCCTAAATTCGACCCAAAACCCTAATTTTTACTCAAAACCCTAATTTTTACTCAAAACCCTAATTTTAACCCAAAACCCTAATTCTAACCCAATTTTTGACCCAAAACCCTATTTTTAACTCAAAACCCTATTTCAAACCCTAAACCCTAATTTTGATCTGAAACCTTAAATCTGACCCAGAACCCTAATTTTGACCCGAAACCCTAATTTTAAACCAAAACCCTAATTCTTACCCTAATTTTGACCCAAAACCCTATTTTTAACTCAAAATCTTAATTCAAACCTTAAACTCTTATTTTGACCCCGAACCCTAATTTTGACCCGAAACCCTAATTTTACCCAAAATCCTAATTCTAACCAAATTCTAACCTTAAGCCCAAATTTTGACACAGAACCCTAATTTTAACCCAAAACCCTAATTCTAACCCTATTTTGACCCAAAAACATATCTTTAACTCAAAACCCTAATTCAAACCCTAAACCCTAATTTGTACAAAAAACCCTAATTTTGACCCAAAACCCTAATACTAACCCTATTTTTGACCCAAAACCGTATTTTAAACTCAAAACCCTATTTCAAACCCTAAACCCTAACTTTGACCATAAACTCAAAATTTGACCCAAAAACCTAATTTTGACTCGAAAACCAAATTTTAACGCAAAACCCTAATTCTAACCCTATTTTTGACGCAAAACCCTATTTTTAACTCAAAACCATAATTCAAACCCTAAACCCTAATTTTGACACAACTCAAATTCGGACCCAAAACCCAAATTTGGACCTAAAACCCTATTTTAAACTCAAAACCCTAATTCAAACCCTAAACCCTAATTTTGATCCTAAACCTTAAATTTGACCAAGAACCCTAATTTTTCCCAAAACCCTATTTTAAACTCAAAACCTAATTCAAACCCTAAACACTAAATTTGACCCAAGACCCTAATTTTGACCAAAACCCTAATTTTACCCAAAAGAATAATTCGACCCTAATTCAAACCGTAAACCCTAATTTTGACCAAAACCCTAAATTTTAACACAAAGCCCTAATTCAAACCCTAATTTTGATACTAAACTCTAAATTTAACCCAAACCCTTATTTTGATTCCAAACCCTAGTTTTAACCCAAAACCTAAATTCAAACCCTAAACTCTAATTTGGACCCAAAACCCAAATTTTGACCCAAAACCCTAATTCTAACCGTATTTTTGACCCAAAACCCTATTTTAAACTAAAAACCCTATTACAAACCCTAAACCATAATTTTGACCCTAAACACTAAATTTGACACTGAACCCTAATTTTGACCCGAAACCCTAATTTTACCCAAAATCCTAATTCTAGCCCAAATTCTAACCCTAAGCCCTAATTTTGACACAACCCTAATTTTAACCCAAAACCCTAATTCTAACCCTATTTTTGACCCAAAACACATCTTTAACTCAAAACCCTAATTCAAACCCTAAACCCTAATTTGTGCCAAAACACCTAATTCTAACCTTATTTTTGACCCAAAAACCTAATTCTAACCTTATTTTTGACCGAAAAAACACAAAACCATAATTCAAACCCTAAACCCTAATTTTGACCCAAAACCCCAATTTGGACCCAAAATCCAAATTTTGTCCCAAAACCCTATTTTAAACTCAAAACCTAATTCAAACCCTAAACCCTAATTTGGACCCTAAACCCTAAATTTGACCCAGAACCCTAATTTTGACCCGAAACCCTAATTTTACCTAAAAGCATAATTCTAACCCTAAACCCTAATTTTGACCCGGAACGCTAATTTTGACACGAAACCCTAAATTTTAACCCAAAACTCTAATTTTAACCCTATTTTTGACCCAAAAACCTATTTTAAACTCAAAACCCTAATTCAAACATCAACCCCTAATTTTGATCATAAACAGTTATTTTAACTCAAAACCCTATTTGTAACCCAAAGCCCAAATTTTGACCCAAAACCCTAATTCAAACCCAATCTTTGACCCAAAACCCTATTTTAAACTCAATCATTTTTCAAACCCTAAACCCTAATTTTGACCGTAAACCTTAAATCTGACCCAGAACCCTAATTTTGACCTAAAACCCTAATTTTAAACCAAAACCCTAATTCTAACCCTATTTTTAACCCAAAACCCTATTTTTAACTCAAAACTTTAATTCAAACCCTGAACTCTAATTTTGAGCCAAAACCGTAATTTGGACCCAATACCCAAATTTTAACCCCAAACCCTAAATCTAACCCTATTTTTGACCCAAAACCCTATTTCAAACCCTAAACCCTATTTCAAACCCTAAACCCTAAATCTGACCCAGAACCCGATTTTGACCAAAACCCTAATTTTAAACCAAAACCCTAATTCTTTCCGTATGTTTGACCCAAAACCCTATTTTTAACTCAAAAACTTAATTCAAACCCTAAACTCTAATTTTGACCCAAAACCCTAATTTTGACCCAATACCCAAATTTTAACCCCAAACCCTAATTCTAACCTTATTTTGACCCAAAACCCTATTTTAAACTCAAAACCCTAATTCAAACCCTAAACCCTAATTTTGATCCTAAACCCTAAATTTAACCCAAAAGCCTAATTTTTCCCAAAACCCTAATTTTAAACCAAAACCCTAATTCTAACCCTACTTTTGACCCAAAACCCTATTTTAAATACAAAACCTAATTGAAACCCTAAACCATAATTTGGACCCTAAATTTGACCCAGAACCGTAATTTTAACCCGAAACCCTAATTTTACCCAAAAGCCTAATTCTAACCTTAATTCAAACCTAAAACCCTAATTTTGACCCAGAACCCTAATTTTGACCCGAAACCCTAAATTTTAACCCAAAACCCTAATTATAACCTTATTTTTGACCCAAAACCCTATTTTTCACACAAAGCCCTAATTCGAACCCAAATTTTGAAACTAAAACCTAAATTTCACCCAGAACCCTAATTTTGATCCGAAACCCTAGTTTTAACCCAAAACCCAAATTCAAAACCTAATTTGGACCCAAAACCCAAATTCTGACCCAAAACCCAAATTTTAACCCAAAGCCCTAATTTTGACCAAAAACCCTAATTCTAACCGTATTTTTGACCCAAAACCCTATTTTAAACTCAAAACCCTATTTCAAATCCTAAACCCTAATTTTGATCCAAAACCCTAAATTAGACCCGAACCCTAATTTTGACCCGAAACCCTAATTTTAAACCAAACCCATAATTTTAACCCAAATCCCTAATTTTAACCCGAAGCCCTAATTTTGACCCAAAACCCTAATTCTAACCCTATTTTTGACCCAAAATCCTAATTTTTACTCAAAACCCTATTTCAAACCCTAAACCCTAATTTTGATCTGAAACCTTAAATTTGACCCAGAACCCTAATTTTGACCCGAAACCCTAATTTTAAACCAAAACCCTAATTCTTACCCTAATTTTGACCCAAAACCCTATTTTTAACTCAAAATCTTAATTCAAACCTTAAACTCTTATTTTGACCCCGAACCCTAATTTTGACCCGAAACCCTAATTTTACCCAAAATCCTAATTCTAACCAAATTCTAACCTTAAGCCCAAATTTTGACACAGAACCCTAATTTTAACCCAAAACCCTAATTCTAACCCTATTTTGACCCAAAAACATATCTTTAACTCAAAACCCTAATTCAAACCCTAAACCCTAATTTGTACAAAAAACCCTAATTTTGACCCAAAACCCTAATACTAACCCTATTTTTGACCCAAAACCGTATTTTAAACTCAAAACCCTATTTCAAACCCTAAACCCTAACTTTGACCATAAACTCAAAATTTGACCCAAAAACCTAATTTTGACTCGAAAACCAAATTTTAACGCAAAACCCTAATTCTAACCCTATTTTTGACGCAAAACCCTATTTTTAACTCAAAACCATAATTCAAACCCTAAACCCTAATTTTGACACAACTCAAATTCGGACCCAAAACCCAAATTTGGACCTAAAACCCTATTTTAAACTCAAAACCCTAATTCAAACCCTAAACCCTAATTTTGATCCTAAACCTTAAATTTGACCAAGAACCCTAATTTTTCCCAAAACCCTATTTTAAACTCAAAACCTAATTCAAACCCTAAACACTAAATTTGACCCAAGACCCTAATTTTGACCCGAAACCCTAATTTTACCCAAAAGAATAATTCTGACCCTAATTCAAACCGTAAACCCTAATTTTGACCCGAAACCCTAAATTTTAACACAAAGCCCTAATTCAAACCCTAATTTTGATACTAAACTCTAAATTTAACCCAGAACCCTTATTTTGATTCCAAACCCTAGTTTTAACCCAAAACCTAAATTCAAACCCTAAACTCTAATTTGGACCCAAAACCCAAATTTTGACCCAAAACCCTAATTCTAACCGTATTTTTGACCCAAAACCCTATTTTAAACTAAAAACCCTATTACAAACCCTAAACCATAATTTTGACCCTAAACACTAAATTTGACACTGAACCCTAATTTTGACCCGAAACCCTAATTTTACCCAAAATCCTAATTCTAGCCCAAATTCTAACCCTAAGCCCTAATTTTGACACAACCCTAATTTTAACCCAAAACCCTAATTCTAACCCTATTTTTGACCCAAAAACACATCTTTAACTCAAAACCCTAATTCAAACCCTAAACCCTAATTTGTGCCAAAACACCTAATTCTAACCTTATTTTTGACCCAAAAACCTAATTCTAACCTTATTTTTGACCGAAAAAACACAAAACCATAATTCAAACCCTAAACCCTAATTTTGACCCAAAACCCCAATTTGGACCCAAAATCCAAATTTTGTCCCAAAACCCTATTTTAAACTCAAAACCTAATTCAAACCCTAAACCCTAATTTGGACCCTAAACCCTAAATTTGACCCAGAACCCTAATTTTGACCCGAAACCCTAATTTTACCTAAAAGCATAATTCTAACCCTAAACCCTAATTTTGACCCGGAACGCTAATTTTGACACGAAACCCTAAATTTTAACCCAAAACTCTAATTTTAACCCTATTTTTGACCCAAAAACCTATTTTAAACTCAAAACCCTAATTCAAACACTGAACCCTAATTTTGATCATAAACAGTTATTTTAACTCAAAACCCTATTTGTAACCCAAAGCCCAAATTTTGACCCAAAACCCTAATTCAAACCCAATCTTTGACCCAAAACCCTATTTTAAACTCAATCATTTTTCAAACCCTAAACCCTAATTTTGACCGTAAACCTTAAATCTGACCCAGAACCCTAATTTTGACCTAAAACCCTAATTTTAAACCAAAACCCTAATTCTAACCCTATTTTTAACCCAAAACCCTATTTTTAACTCAAAACTTTAATTCAAACCCTGAACTCTAATTTTGAGCCAAAACCGTAATTTGGACCCAATACCCAAATTTTAACCCCAAACCCTAATTCTAACCCTATTTTTGACACAAAACCCTATTTTAAACTCAAAACCCTATTTCAAACCCTAAACCCTAAATCTGACCCAGAACCCTGATTTTGACCCGAAACCCTAATTTTAAACCAAAACCCTAATTCTAACCCTATTTTTTACCCAAAACCCTATTTTTAACTCAAAAACTTAATTCAAACCCTAAACTCTAATTTTGACCCAAAACCCTAATTTTGACCCAATACCCAAATTTTAACCCCAAACCCTAATTCTAACCTTATTTTGACCCAAAACCCTATTTTAAACTCAAAACCCTAATTCAAACCCTAAACCCTAATTTTGATCCTAAACCCTAAATTTAACCCAAAAGCCTAATTTTTCCCAAAACCCTAATTTTAAACCAAAACCCTAATTCTAACCCTACTTTTGACCCAAAACCCTATTTTAAATACAAAACCTAATTGAAACCCTAAACCATAATTTGGACCCTAAATTTGACCCAGAACCGTAATTTTAACCCGAAACCCTAATTTTACCCAAAAGCCTAATTCTAACCTTAATTCAAACCTAAAACCCTAATTTTGACCCAGAACCCTAATTTTGACCCGAAACCCTAAATTTTAACCCAAAACCCTAATTATAACCTTATTTTTGACCCAAAACCCTATTTTTCACACAAAGCCCTAATTCGAACCCAAATTTTGAAACTAAAACCTAAATTTCACCCAGAACCCTAATTTTGATCCGAAACCCTAGTTTTAACCCAAAACCCAAATTCAAAACCTAATTTGGACCCAAAACCCAAATTCTGACCCAAAACCCAAATTTTAACCCAAAGCCCTAATTTTGACCAAAAACCCTAATTCTAACCGTATTTTTGACCCAAAACCCTATTTTAAACTCAAAACCCTATTTCAAATCCTAAACCCTAATTTTGATCCGAAACCCTAAATTAGACCCAGAACCCTAATTTTGACCCGAAACCCTAATTTTAAACCAAACCCATAATTTTAACCCAAATCCCTAATTTTAACCCGAAGCCCTAATTTTGACCCAAAACCCTAATTCTAACCCTATTTTTGACCCAAAATCCTAATTTTTACTCAAAACCCTATTTCAAACCCTAAACCCTAATTTTGATCTGAAACCTTAAATTTGACCCAACCCTAATTTTGACCAAAACCTAATTTTAAACCAAAACCCTATTTTTAACCCAAAACCCTAATTTTAACCTAAAACCTAATTCAACCTAAACTCTATTTTTGCCCCAAAACCCTATTTTAAACTCAAAACCTATTACAAACCCTAAACCCTAGTTTTGACACTGAACACTAAATTTGACCCAAAACCTTAATTTTGACCCAAAACCCAAATTTTTAACTCAAAATCCTAAATTTGAACCCTAAACCCTAATTTTAACAAAAACCCTAATTTTGACCCAAAACCCTAATACTAACCCTGTTTTTGACCCAAAACCCTATTTTAAACTCAAAACCCTATTTCAAACCCTAAACCTTAACTCTGACCATAAACCCAAAATTTGACCCAAAAACCTAATTTTGACTCGAAACCAAATTTTAACCAAAACCCTAATTCTAACCTATTTTCAAAACAATATTTTTAACTCAAAACCTTAATTCAAACCCTAAACCCTAATTTTGACCCAAAACCCAAATTTGGACCCAAAACCCTAATTTAACCAATTTTGACCTAAAACCCTATTTTAAACTCAAACCTAATTCAAACCCTAAACCCTAATTTTGATCCTAAACCTTAAATTTGACCAAGAACCCTAATTTTTCCCAAAACCCTAATTTTAAACAAAAACCTAATTCTAACCCTAAAATTTGACCCAAGACCCTATTTCGAACCCTAAACCCTAATTTTGACACTAAACCCTAAATTTGACCTAAATCCTAATTTTGACCAAAACCCTAATTTTTCCCAAAACCGTATTTTAACTCAAAACCTTAATTCAAACCTAAACCCTAATTTTAACCCAAAACCCAAATTTGGACCCAAAACCCAAATTTTGACCCAAAACCCTAATTCTAACCCTATTTTGACACAAAACCCTATTTTATACTCAAAACCCTAAACCCTAATTTTGATCCCAAACCATAAATTTGACCCAAAACCCTAATTTTTCCCAAAACCCTAATTTTAAATCAAAACCCTAATTTTAACCCAAAACCCTAATTCTAACCCGACTTTTGACCCAAAACCGTATTTTAAACAAAATCTAATTCAAACCCAAAACCATAATTTTGACCCTAAATTTTACACAAAACCCTAATTATGACCCTAAACACTAATTTTACCCAAAACCTAATTCTAACCCTAATTCAAACCTAAAACCCTAAATTTGACCTAACACTAATTTTGACCGGAAAAACCTAGTTTTAACCCAAAACCTAAATTCCAACCCTAAACCCTAATTTGGACCCAAAATCCAAAATTTGACCCAAAACCCTATTTTCAACCCAAACCCTAATTTTTACTCAAAACCCTAATTCAAACCCTAAACCCTAATTTTGACCCTAAACCCAAAATTTTACCCGAAACCCTAATTTTAACCCAAATTCTAACACTATTTTTGGCCCAAAACCCTATTTCAAACCCTAAACCCTAATTTTGACCCTAAACACTAAATTTGACCTCGAACCCTAATTTTGACCCGAAACCCTAATTTTACCCAAAATACTATTTATAACCCAAATTCTAACCCTAAGCCCTAATATTGACACAACCAAAATTTTAAACCCAAAACCCTAATTCTAACCCTATTTTTGACCCAAAAACATATCTTTAACTCAAAACCCTAATTCAAAACCTAAACCCGAATTTGTACCAAAACCCTAATTTTGTCCCAAAACCTTAATTTTAACCTAAAGCCCTAATTTTGACCCAAAACCCTAATACTAACCCTATTTTTGACCCAAAACCCTATTTCAAACCCTAAACCCTAACTTTTACCATAAACCCTAAATTTGATCCAGAACCCTAATTATAGCCCAAACCCCTAATTTTGACCCAAAACCCTAATTCTAACCCTATTTTTGACCCAAAACCCTATTTTTAACTCAAAACCTTAATTCAAACCCTAAACTCTAATTTTGAGCCAAAACCGTAATTTGGACCCAATACCCAAAATTTAAACCCAAACCCTAATTTTAACCTTATTTTTGCCCCAAAACCCTATTTTAATGCAAAACCTTAATTCAAACCCTAAACCCTAATTTTGACCCAAAACCCAAATTTGGACCCAAAACCCAAGTTTTGACCCAAAACCCTAATTCTAACCCTATTTTGACCCAAAACCCTATTTTAAACTCAAAACCCTATTTCAACCCTAAACCCTAATTTTGACCCAAAACCCTAATTTTAAACCAAAACCCTATTTCTAACCCTATTTTTGACCCAAAACCCTATTTTAACTCAAAACCTTAATTCGAACCCTAAACTCTAATTTTGAGCCAAAACCTTAATTTGGACCTAATACCCAAATTTTAACCCCAAACCCTAATTTTAACCTTATTTTTGACCCAAAACCCTATTTTTAATACAAAATCTTAATTCAAACCCTAAACCCTAATTTTGACCCAAAACCCAAGTTTTGACCCAAAACCCTAATTCTAACCCTATTTTGACCCAAAACCCTATTTTTAACTCAAAACCCTAATTCAAACCCTAAATCCTATTTATGACCCTAAACCCACAATTTGACACAAAAACTTAATTTTGACTTGTAACCCTAATTTTAACGCAAACCCCAAATTCTAATCCTATTTTTGACCCAAAACCCTATTTTAAACTCAAAACCCAATTTCAAACCTAAAACCCTAAATCTGACCCAGAACCCTAATTTTGACCCGAAACCCTAATTTTAAACCAAAACCTGAATTCTAATGCTATTTTTGACCCAAAACCCTATTTTTAACTCAAAAACTTAATTCAAACCCTAAACTCTAATTTTGACCCAAAACCCTAATTTGGACCCAATACACATATTTTAAACCCCAAACCCTAATTATAACCTTATTTTTGACCAAAAACCCTATTTTAAACTCAAAACCCTAATTCTAACCCCTAACCCTAATTTTGACCCAAAACCCAAATTTGGACCCAACCTAATTTTGACCAAACCCTAGTTTTAACCCAAAACCCTAATTCTAACCCTATTTTTACCCAAAACCATACTTTAATCTCAAAACCTAATTCAAACCCTAAACCCAAATTTTGACCCGAAACCCTAATTTTAACCCAAAACCCTAATTCTGACCCAAAAACCTATTTTAACTCAAAACCCTAATTCAAACCCTAAACCCTAATTTTTGACCCCAAAACCCCGATTTTAACCCAAAGCACTAATTTTGACCTAAAACCATAATTTTAACACTATTTCTAACCCAAAACCCTATTTTAAACTCAAAACCCTATTTCAAACCCTAAACCCTAAATCCTAAATTTGACTCAAAACCAAATTTTGAACCAAAACCCTAATTTTAACCCAAAACCCAAATTCTAACCCAAATTCTAACCCTAAACCTAATTTTGACCCAAACCCTAATTTTAAACCAAAACCCTAATTCTAAACCTATCTAAAACCCTATTTCAAATCAAAACCCTAATTTTAACCCTAAACCCTAAATTTGACCCAAACCATAATTTTGACCAAAACCCTAATTTTAACCAAAACCCTAATTTTAACCATAATCCCTAATTTTCACCCACATCCCTAATTTTTACCCAAAACCCTAATTCTAAACCTATTTTTGACCAAAAAACCCTAATTTTAACCCAAAACCCTAATTCAAACCCTAATTCAAACCCTAAACCCTAATGTTTAACCTAAAACCCTAATTTTAACCCAAAACCCTAATTTAACACCTAATTCACCTAACCTTATTTTTGACCCAAAACCCTATTTTAAACTCAAAACCCTATTACAAACCCTAAACCCTAATTTTGACCCTAAACCCTTAATTTGACCCCGAACCCTAATTTTGACCCTAAACCCTAAATTTGACCCCGAACCCTAATTTTACCCAAAATCCTAATTCTAACCTAAATTCTAACCCAAAGCCCTAATTTTGACACAGTACCCTAATTTTAACCAAAAACCTTAATTCTAACCCTATTTTTGAACCAAAAACATATCTTTAACTCAAAACCCTAGTTCAAACCCTAAACCCTAATTTGTACCAAAAACCCTTATTTTGACCCAAAACCTTAATTTTAACCCAAAGCCTTATTTTTTACCCAAAACCCTAATACTAACCCGACTTTTGACCCAAAACCCTATTTTAAACTCAACCCTATTTCAAACCCTAAACCCTAACTTTGACCATAAACCCAAATTAGACCCCAAAACCTAATTTGACCCTAAACCATAATTTTAACCCATAACCCTAATTCTAACCTTAATTTTGACCCAAAACCCTATTTTAAACTCAAAACCTTAATTCAAACCCCAAACCCTAATTTTGACCCAAACCCCAAATTTGGACCCAAAACCCTAGTTTTGACCCAAAACCCTAATTCTAACCCTATTTTGACCCAAAACCATATTTTAAACTCAAAACCTAATTCAAACCCTAAACCCTAAATTTGACCCAGAACCCTAATTTTGAAACGAAACCCTAATTTTACCCAAAAGCCTAATTCTAACCCTAATTCAAACCCTAAACCCTAATTTTGACCCAAAACCCTAATATTGACCCAAGACCCTATTTATAACCCAAAACCCTAATTTTAACCCTATTTTTGACACAAAACCCTATTTTAAACTCAACCCTAATTCAAACCCTAAACCCTAATTTTGATCCTAAACACTAATTTTCACCCAAAACCCTAATTGTAACCCAAAGCCCTAATTTTGGCTAAAAACCCTAATTCTAACCCTATTTTTGACCCAAAACCCTATTTTTAACTCAAAACCTTAATTCAAACCCTAAACTCTAATTTTGAGCCAAAACCCTAATTAGGACCCAATACCCAAAATTTAACCCCAACCCCTAATTCTAACCTTAGTTTTGACCCAAAACCCTATTTTTAACTCAAAACCCTAATTCAAACCCTAAACCCTATTTTGACCCTAAACTCAAAATTTGACCCAAAAAACTAATTTTAACCCGTAACCCTAATTTTAACACAAACCCCTAATTCTAACACTATTTTTGACCCAAAACCCTATTTTAAACTCAAAACCCTATTTCAAACCCTACTTCAAACCCTAAATCTGACCCAGAATCCTAATTTTGACTCGAAACCATAATTTTAAACCAAAACCCCAATTCTAACCCAATTTTTGACCCAAAACCCAATTTTTGACACAAAACCTTAATTCAAACCCTAAACTCTAATTTTGACCCAAAACCCTAATTTGGACCAAATACACAAATTTTAACCCCAAACCCTAATTCTAACCCTATTTTTGAGCCAAAACCCTATTTTAAACTCAAAACCTAATTCAAACCCTAAACCCTAATATGGACCCCAAATTTGACCCAGAACCCTAATTTTGACCCGAAACCCTAATTTTACCCAAAAGCCTAATTCTAACCCTCCACCAAAACCCTAATTTTAACCCAAAACCCAAAATTTAAGCCAAAGCCCTAATTTTGACGCAAAACCCTAATTCTATCCCTATTTTGACCCAAAATCCTATTTTTAACTCAAAATCCTAATTCAAACCCTAAACCCAAAATTTGACCGGAAACCCTAATTTTAACCCGAAACCCTAATTCTAACCCCAAAACCTATTTTTAACTGAAAACCCTAACTCAAAACCTAATTTTGACCCATTACCCTAATATTGACCGGAAAACCTAAATTTTAACCCAAAACCATAATTTTAACCCTATTTTTGACCCAAAACCCTATTTTATCTCAAAACCCTAATTCACCCTAAACCCTAATTCAAACCCTAATTTTGAAACTAAACCCTAAATTTGATCCTAAACCAAAATTTGACCAAAAAACCCAATTTTGACCCGTAACCCTAATTTTAATGCAAAACCCTAATTCTAACCCTATTTTTGAACCGAAACCCTATTTTAAACTCAAAACCCTATTTAAAACCCTAAACCCTAATTCAAACCCTAATTTTGAAACTAAACCCTAATTTTGACCCTAAACCCAAAATTTGACCAAAAAGCTAATTTTTAACCAGAACCCTAATTTTAATGCAAAACCCTAATTCTAACCCTATTTTTGACCCAAAACCCTATTTTAAACTCAAAACCCTATTTAAAACCCTAAACCCTAAATTGACCCTAACCACCCTAATTTTGAGCCGAAACCCTAATTTTAAACCAAAACCCCAATTCTAACCCTATTTTTGACCCAAAACCCTATTTTTAACTCAAAGCCTTAATTCAAACCTTAAACTCTAATTTTGACCCGAAACCCTAATTCTAACCCTATTTTTGACCCAAAAACATATCTTTAACTCAAAACCCTAATTCAAACCCTAAACCCTAATTTGTACAGAAAACCATAATTTTGACCCAAAACCCTAATTCTAACCTTATTTTTGGCCCAAAAAACACAAAACCTTAATTCAAACCCTAAACCCTAATTTTGACCCAAAACCCCAATTTGGACCCAAAATCCAAATTTTGTCCCAAAACCCTAATTCTAACCCTATCTTGACCCAAAACCCTATTTTAAACTCAAAACCCTAAACCCTAATTTTGATCCTAAAGCATAAATTTGACCAAGAACAATTATTTTAACCCAAAACCCTAATTCTAACCCTATTTTGACCCAAACCCTATTTTAAACTCAAAACATAATTCAAACCCTAAACCCTAATTTGGACCCTAAACCCTAAATTTGACCAAAACCCTAATTTTACCTAAAAGCCTAATTCTAACCCTAAACCCTAATTTTGACCCTAAACCCTAATTTTGACACCAAACCCTAAATTTTAACCCAAAACTCTAATTTTAACCCTATTTTTGACCCAAAACCCTATTTTAAACTCAAAACCCTAATTCAAACCCTAAACCCTAATTTTGATCATAAAACCCTATTTTAACTCAAAACCCTATTTTTAACCCAAAGCCCAAATTTTGACCCAAAACCCTAATTCTAACCCAATTTTTGACACAAAACCCTATTTTAAACTCAATCCTTTTCAAACCCTAAACCCTAATTTTGACCCTAAACCTTAAATCGACCCGAACCCTAATTTTGACTTAAACCCCTAATTTTAAACCAAAACCCTAATTCTAACCCTATTTTTGACCCAAAACCCTATTTTTAACTCAAAACTTTAATTCAAACCCTGAACTCTAATTTTGAGCCAAAACCGTAATTTGGACCCAATACCCAAATTTTAAACCCAAACCCTAATTCTAACCCTATTTTTGACACAAAACCCTATTTTAAACTCAAAACCCTATTTCAAATCCTAAACCCTAAATCTGACCCAGAACCCTGATTTTGACCCGAAACCCTAATTTTAAACCAAAACCCTAATTCTAACCCTATTTTTTACCCAAAACCCTATTTTTAACTCAAAACCTTAATTCAAACCCTAACTCTAATTTTGACCCAAAACCCTAATTTTGACCTAAAACCCAAATTTGGACCCAAAACCCAAGCTTTGACCCAAAACCATAATTCTAAACCTTAAATTTGACCAAGAACCCTAATTTTTCCCAAAACCCTAATTTTAACCCAAAACCCTAATCCTAACCCCATTTTGACCCAAAACCCTATTTTAAACTCAAAACCTAATTCAAACCCTAAACCCTAAATAGGACCCAGAACCCTAATTTTGACCAGAAACCCTAATTTTACCCAAAAGCCTAATTCTAACAATAATTCAAACACTAAACCCTAATTTTGACCCTAACCTAATTTTGACCAAACCGTAAATTTTAGTGCAAAACCCTAATTTTAACACTATTTTAAACTCAAAACCCTAATTCAAACTTGACCCAAATCCCTAATTTTGACCCAAAAGCCTATTTTAAACTCAAAACCCTAATTCAAACCTAAACCCTAATTTTGAACCTAAACCCTATTTTTAACCCAAAACCCTAATTTTACTAAAACCCTAATTTTACCCTATAACCCCTAATTTGCTCCTCAAACCCAAATTTTTCCCAAAACCCTAATTTTAACTCAAAACCCTAATTTTAACCCAAAACCCTAATTCTAACCTTATTTTTGAACAAAACTATATTTTTAAGTCAAAACCTAATTCCAAACCTAAACCCTTATTTGCACCCTAAATTTGACGCAAACCCTAATTTTGACCAAACCCAAATTTTACCCAAAAGCCCTAATTCTAACCTTAATTCAAACCCCTAAACCCTAATTTTGACCCAAACCCTAATTTTGACCAAACCCTAAATTTTAACCCAAAACCCTAATTCTAACCTTATTTTTGACCCAAAACCCTATTTTTAACACAAAGCCCTAATTCAAACCACTAATTTACCTAAACCCTAAAATTGACCCAAACCCTAAATTTTAACTCAAAACCCTTGTTTTAACCCAAAACCCAAATTCAAACCCTAAACCCTAATATGGACCCAAAACCCAAATTTTGACCAAAACCCTAATTTTAACCCAAAGCCTTAATTCTGACCCAAAACTCTAATTCTAACCGTATTTTTGACCCAAAACCCTATTTCAAACCCTAAACCCTAATTTTGATCCGAAACCCTAAATTTGACCCAGAACCCTAATTTTAACCCAAATCCCTAATTCTAACCCTATTCTTGACCCAAAATCCTATTTTTAACTCAAAACCCTAATTCAAACCATAAACCCTAATTTTACCTCAAAACCCAAAATTTGACCCGAAACCCTAATTTTAACCCAAAACCCTAATTCTGACCCAAAAACCTATTTTAACTCAAAACCCTAATCCAAACCCTAAACCCTATGTTTACCCAAAACCCGATTTTAACTCAAAGCCCTAATTTTGACCTAAAACCCTAATTTTAACACTATTTCTAACCCAAAACCCTATTTTAAACTCAAAACCCTATTACAAACCCTAAACCCTAAACCCTAAATCCTAAATTTGACTCAAACCCAAATTTTGACCAAACCCTAATTTTACCAAAACCCAAATTCTAACCCAAATTCTAACCCTAGCCCTAATTTTGACCCAAACCCTAATTTTAAACCAAAACCCTAATTCTAACCCTATCAAAAGCCTATTTCAAATCGTAAACCCTAATTTTAACCCTAAACCCTAAATTTGACCCCAAAACCATAATTTTGACCAAACCCCAATTTTACCCAAAACCCTAATTCTAACCCTAAACCCAAATTTTGACCCAAAACCCTAATTTTAAACCAAAACCCTAATTCTAACCATATTTTGACCTAAAACTCTATTTTTAACTCAACCTTAATTCAAACCCTAATTCAAACCCTAAACCCTATGTTTAACCCAAAACCCTAATTTTAACCCAAAGCCCTAATTCTAACACTATTTTTGACCCAAAACACTATTTTAAACTCAAAACCCTATTACAAACCCTAAACCCTAATTTTGACCCTAAACCCTAAATTTGACCCCGAACCCTAATTTTGACCCTAAACCCTAAATTTGACCCCGAACCCTAATTTTACCCAAAATCCTAATTCTAACCCAAATTCTAACCCAAAGCCCTAATTTTGACATGGAACCCCTAATTTTAACCAAAAACCCTAATTCTAACCCTATTTTTGAACCAAAAACATATCTTTAACTCAAAACCCTAGTTCAAACCCTAAACCCTAATTTGTACCAAAAACCCTAATTTTGACCCAAAACCTTAATTTTAACCCAAAGCCCTATTTTTTACCCAAAACCCTAATACTAACCCGACTTTTGACCCAAAACCCTATTTTAAACCCTAAACCCTAACTTTGACCAGAAACCCAAAATTAGACCCAAAAACCTAATTTTGACTCGAAACCATAATTTTAACCCAAAACCCTAATTCTAACCTTAATTTTGACCCAAAACCCTATTTTTAACTCAAAACCTTAATTCAAACCCCAAACCCTAATTTTGACCCAAAACCCAAATTTGGACCCAAAACCCTAATTCTAACCCTATTTTGACCCAAAACCCTATTTTAAACTCAAAACCTAATTCAAACCCTAAACCCTAAATTTGACCCAGAACCCTAATTTTGAACCGAAACCCTAATTTTACCCAAAAGCCTAATTCTAACCCTAATTCAAACCCTAAACCCTAATTTTGACCCAGAACCGTAATATTGACCCGAAACCCTAATTTTTAACCCAAAACCCTAATTTTAACCCTATTTTTGACACAAAACCCTATTTTAAACTCAAAACCCTAATTCAAACCCTAAACCCTAATTTTGATCCTAAACACTAATTTTAACCCAAAACCCTAATTGTAACCCAAAATCCTAATTTTGACTCAAAACCCTAATTCTAACCCTATTTTTGACCCAAAACCCTATTTTTAACTCAAAACCTTAATTCAAACCCTAAACTCTAATTTTGAGCCAAAACCCTAATTAGGACCCAATACCCAAAATTTAACCCCAACCCCTAATTCTAACCTTAGTTTTGACCCAAAACCCTATTTTTAACTCAAAACCCTAATTAAAACCCTAAACCCTATTTTTGACCCTAAACCCAAAATTTGACCCAAAAAACTAATTTTAACCCGTAACCCTAATTTTAACACAAACCCCTAATTCTAACACTATTTTTGACCCAAAACCCTATTTTAAACTCAAAACCCTATTTCAAACCCTACTTCAAACCCTAAATCTGACCCAGAATCCTAATTTTGACTCGAAACCCTAATTTTAAACCAAAACCCCAATTCTAACCCAATTTTTGACCCAAAACCCTATTTTTAACACAAAACCATAATTCAAACCCTAAACTCTAATTTTGACCCAAAACCCTAATTTGGAACCAATACACAAATTTTAACCCCAAACCCTAATTCTAACCCTATTTTTGACCCAAAACCCTATTTTAAACTCAAAACCTAATTCAAACCCTAAACCCTAATATGGACCCCAAATTTGACCCGAACCCCTAATTTTGACCCGAAACCCTAATTTTACCCAAAAGCCTAATTCTAACCCTCCACCAAAACCCTAATTTTAACCCAAAACCCAAAATTTAACCCAAAGCCCTAATTTTGACGTAAAACCCTAATTCTAACCCTATTTTAGACCCAAAATCCTATTTTTAACTCAAAACCCTAATTCAAACCCTAAACCCAAAATTTGACCGGAAACCCTAATTTTAACCCGAAACCCTAATTCTAACCCCAAAACCTTTTTTTAACTGAACCCTAACTCAAAACCTATTTTTGACCCATAACCCTAATTTTGACCCGAAACCCTAAATTTTAACCCAAAACCATAATTTTAACCCTATTTTTGACCCAAAACCCTATTTTATCTCAAAACCCTAATTCACCCTAAACCCTAATTCAAACCCTAATTTTGAAACTAAACCCTAAATTTGACCCTAAACCCAAAATTTGACCAAAAACCCCAATTTTGACCCGTAACCCCAATTTTAATGCAAAACCCTAATTTAACTCAAAACCCTATTTAAACCGAAACCGTAATTGAACCGAAACCCTATTTTAAACCGAAACCCTAATTAAACCGAAACCCTAATTAAACCGAAACCCTAATTGAACTCAAAACCCTAATTGAACCGAAACCCTATTTTAAACTCAAAACCCTATTTAAAACCCTAAACCATAATTCAAACCCTAATTTTGAAACTAAACCCTAATTTTGACCCTAAACCCAAAATTTGACCCTAAACCCAAAATTTGACCAAAAAAGCTAATTTTGACCCGTAACCCTAATTTTAATGCAAAACCCTAATTCTAACCCTATTTTTGACCCGAAACCCTATTTTAAACTCAAAACCCTATTTAAAACCCTAAACCCTAAATCGACCCTAACCCTAATTTTGAGCCGAAACCCTAATTTTAAACCAAAACCCCAATTCTAACCCTATTTTTGACCCAAAACCCTATTTTTAACTCAAAGCCTTAATTCAAACCTTAAACTCTAATTTTGACACCGAACCCTAATTTTTACCCGAAACCCTAAGTTTACCCAAAATCCTAATTCTAACCCAAATTTTAACACAAAGCCCTAATTTTGACACAACCCTAATTTTAACCCAAAACCCTAATTCTAACCCTATTTTTGACCCAAAAACATATCTTTAACTCAAAACCCTAATTCAAACCCTAAACCCTAATTTGTACTGAAAACCATAATTTTGACCCAAAACCCTAATTCTAACCTTATTTTTGGCCCAAAAACACAAAACCTTAATTCAAACCCTAAACCCTAATTTTGACCCAAAACCCCAATTTGGACCCAAAATCCAAATTTTGTCCCAAAACCCTAATTCTAACCCTATCTTGACCCAAAACCCTATTTTAAACTCAAAACCCTAAACCCTAATTTTGATCCTAAAGCATAAATTTGACCAAGAACAATTATTTTAACCCAAAACCCTAATTCTAACCCTATTTTTGACCCAAAACCCTATTTTAAACTCAAAACATAATTCAAACCCTAAACCCTAATTTGGACCCTAAACCCTAAATTTGACCAAACCCTAATTTTACCTAAAAGCCTAATTCTAACCCTAAACCCTAATTTTGACCCTAACGCTAATTTTGGCACGAAACCCTAAATTTTAACCCAAAACTCTAATTTTAACCCTATTTTTGACCCAAAACCTATTTTAAACTCAAAACCCTAATTCAAACCCCTGAACCCTAATTTTGATCATAAACAGTTATTTTAACTCAAAACCCTATTTGTAACCCAAAGCCCAAATTTTGACCCAAAACCCTAATTCTAACCCAATTTTTGACCCAAAACCCAATTTTAAACTCAATCCTTTTTCAAACCCTAAACCCTAATTTTGACCCTAAACCTTAAATCTGACCCAGAACCCTAATTTTGACTTAAAACCCTAATTTTAAACCAAAGCCCTAATTCTAACCCTATTTTTGACCCAAAACCCTATTTTTAACTCAAAACTTTAATTCAAACCTCGAACTCTAATTTTGAGCCAAAACCGTAATTTTGACCCAATACCCAAATTTTAACCCCAAACCCTAATTCTAACCATATTTTTTACACAAAACCCTATTTTAAACTCAAAACCCTATTTCAAACCCTAAACCCTAAATCGACCCAAACCCCGATTTTGACCAAAAACCTAATTTTAAACCAAAACCCTAATTCTAACCCTATTTTTTACCAAAACCCTATTTTTAACTCAAAAACTTAATTCAAACCCTAAACTCTAATTTTGACCCAAAACCCTAATTTTGACCCAATACCCAAATTTTAACCCCAAACCCTAATTCTAACCTTATTTTGACCCAAAACCCTATTTTAAACTCACAACCCTAATTCATACCCTAAACCCTAATTTTGATCCTAAACCCTAAATTTAACCCAAAAGCCTAATTTTTCCCAAAACTCTAATTTTAAACCAAAACCCTAATTTTAAACCAAAACCCTAATTCTAACCCTACTTTTGACCCAAAACCCTGTTTTAAACACAAAACCTAATTCAAACCCTAAACCATAATTTGGACCCTAAATTTGACCCAGAACCGTAATTTTAACCCGAAACCCTAATTTTACCCAAAAGCCTAATTCTAACCTTAATTCAAACCTAAAACCCTAATTTTGACCCAGAACCCTAATTTTGACCCGTAATCCTAAATTTTATCCCAAAACCCTAATTATAACCTTATTTTTGACCCAAAACCCTATTTTTCACACAAAGCCCTAATTCGAACCCAAATTTTGAAACTAAACCCTAAATTTGACCCAGAACCCTAATTTTGATCCGAAACCCAAGTTTTAACCCAAAACCCAAATTCAAAACCTAATTTGGACCCAAAACCCAAATTTACCCAAAACCCAAATTTTAACCCTAATCCTTAATTTTTTCCAAAAACCCTAATTCTAACCGTATTTTTGACCCAAAACCCTATTTTAAACTCAAAACCCTATTTCAAATCCTAAACCCTAATTTTGATCCGAAACCCTAAATTAGACCCAGAACCCTAATTTTGACCCAAAACCCTAATTTTAAACCAAACCCATAATTTTAACCCAAATCCCTAATTTTAACCCGAAGCCCTAATTTTGACCCAAAACCCTAATTCTAACCCTATTTTTTACCCAAAATCCTAATTTTTACTCAAAACCCTATTTCAAACCCTAAACCCTAATTTTGATCTGAAACCTTAAATTTGACCCAGAACCCTAATTTTGACCCGAAACCCTAATTTTAAACCACAACCCTATTTTAAACTCAAAAACCTATTACAAACCCTAAACCCTAGTTTTGACACTAAACACTAAATTTGACCCCGAACCTTAATTTTGACCCGAAACCCTAATTTTACCAAAAATCCTAAATTTGACCCCGAACCTTAATTTTAACCTAGAGCCCTATTTTTGACCCAAAACCCTAATAATAACCCTGTTTTTTTACCCAAACCCCTATTTTAAACTCAACCCTATTTCAAACCCTAAACCTTAACTCTGACCATAAACCCAAAATTTGACCCAAAAACCTAATTTTGACTCGAAACCCTAATTTTCACCCAAAACCCTACTTCTAACCTTGTTTTTGACCCAAAATAATATTTTTAACTCAAAACCTTAATTCAAACCCTAAATCCTAATTTTGACCCAAAACCCAAATTTGGACACAAAACCCTAATTCTAACCCTATTTTGACCCAAAACCCTATTTTAAACTCAACCCTAATTCAAACCCTAAACCCTAATTTTGATCCTAAACCTTAAATTTGACCCAGAACCCTATTTTTTCCCAAAACCCTAATTTTAACCAAAAACCCTAATTCTAACCCAATTTTGACCCAAAACCCTATTTCAAACCCTAAACCCTAATTTTGACACTAAACCCTAAATTTGACCCAGAATCCTAATTTTGACCGGAAACCCTAATTTTTCCCAAAACCGTATTTTAACTCAAAACCTTAATTCAAACCCTAAACCCTAATTTTGGCCCAAAACCCAAATTTGGACCCAAAACCCTAATTCTAACCCTATTTTGACCCAAAACCCTATTTTATACTCAAAACCCTAAACCCTAATTTTGATCCCAAAGCATAAATTTGACCAAGAACCCTAATTTTTCCCAAAACCCTAATTTTAAATCAAAACCCAATTTTAACCCAAAACCCTAATTCTAACCCGACTTTTGACCCAAAACCCTATTTTAAACAGAAAACCTAATTCAAACCCTAAACCCTAATTTGCACCCTAAATTTGACCCAGAACCGTAATTTTGACTCGAAAACCTAATTTTACCCAAAAGCCTAATTCTAACCCTAATTCAAACCTAAAACCCTAAATTTGACCCAGAACACTAATTTTGATCGGAAACCCTAGTTTTAACCCAAAACCCAAATTCAAACCCTAAACCCTAATTTGGACCCAAAACCCAAATTTTGACCCAAAACCCTATTTTCAACCCAAAGCCCTAATTTTGACCCAAAACCCTAATTCAAACCCTAAACCCTATGTTTGACCCAAAACCTTTTAACCCAAAGCCCTAATTTTGACGTAAAACCCTAATTCTAACACTATTTTTGGCCCAAAACCCTATTTCAAACCCTAAACCCTAATTTTGACCCTAAACACTAAATTTGACCCCGAACCCTAATTTTGACCCGAAACCCTAATTTTACCCAAAATACTATTTATAACCCAAATTCTAACCCTAAGCCCTTTTTTGACACAGAACCCTAATTTTAACCCAAAACCCTAATTCTAACCTTATTTTTGACCCAAAAACATATCTTTAACTCAAAACCCTAATTCAAAACCTAAACCCGAATTTGTACCAAAAACCCTAATTTTGTCCCAAAACCTTAATTTTAACCCAGAGCCCTAATTTTGACCCAAAACCCTAATACTAACCCTATTTTTGACCCAAAACCCTATTTCAAACCCTAAACCCTAACTTTTACCATAAACCCAAAATTTGACCCAAAAACCTTATTTTGACTCGAAACCCTAATTTTAACCCAAAACCCTAATTCTAACCCTATTTTTGACCCAAAACCCTATTTTTAACTCAAAACCTTAATTCAAACCCTAAACTCTAATTTTGAGCCAAAACCGTAATTTGGACCCAATACCCAAAATTTAAACCCAAACCCTAATTTTAACCTTATTTTTGCCCCAAAACCCTATTTTAATGCAAAACCTTTATTCAAACCCTAAACCCTAATTTTGACCCAAAACCCAAATTTGGACCCAAAACCCAAGTTTTGACCCAAAACCCTAATTCTAACCCTATTTTGACCCAAAACCCTATTTTAAACTCAAAACACTATTTCGACCCTAAACCCTAATTTTGACCCAAAACCCTAATTTTAAACCAAAACCCTATTTCTAACCCTATTTTTGACCCAAAACCCTATTTTAACTCAAAACCTTAATTCGAACCCTAAACTCTAATTTTGAGCCAAAACCTTAATTTGGACCTAATACCCAAATTTTAACCCCAAACCCTAATTTTAACCTTATTTTTGACCCAAAACCCTATTTTTAATACAAAATCTTAATTCAAACCCTAAACCCTAATTTTGACCCAAAACCCAAGTTTGGACCCAAAACCCAAGTTTTGACCCAAAACCCTAATTCTAACCCTATTTCGACCCAAAACCCTATTTTTAACTCAAAACCCTAATTCAAACCCTAAACCCTATTTATGACCCTAAACCCACAATTTGACACAAAAACTTAATTTTGACTTGTAACCCTAATTTTAACGCAAACCCCAAATTCTAATCCTATTTTTGACCCAAAACCCTATTTTAAACTCAAAACCCAAATTCAAACGCTAAACCCTAATTATGAGCCTCAACCCTAATTTTGACCCGAAACCCTAATTTTAAACCAAAACCTGAATTCTAACCCTATTTTTGACCCAAAACCCTATTTTTAACTCAAAAACTTAATTCAAACCCTAAACTCTAATTTTGACCCAAAACCCTAATTTGGACCAAATACCCAAATTTTAACCCCAAACCCTAATTCTAACCTTATTTTTGACCCAAAACCCTATTTTAAACTCAAAACCCTAATTCAAACCCTAAACCCTAATTTTGATCCTAAACCCTAAATTTGACCCAGAACCCTAATTTTTCCCAAAATCCTAATTTTAAATCAAAACCCTAATTTTAACCGAAAACCCTAATTCTAACCCTACTTTTGACCCAAAACCCTATTTTACACACAAAACCTAATTCAAACACTAAACCCTAATTTGGACCCTAAATTTGACCTAACCAGTAATTTGACCCAAACCCTAATTTTACCCAAAATACTAATTCTAACCCTAATTCAAACCTAAAACCCTAATTTTGACCCAGAACCCTAAGTTTGATCCGAAACCCTAAATTTTAACCCAAAACCCTAATTCTAACCTTATTTTTGACCAAAAACCCTCTTTTAAACACAAAGCCCTAATTCAAACCCTAATTTTGAAACTAAACCCTAAATTTGACCCAGAACCTTAATTTTGATCCGAAACCATAGTTTTAACCCAAAACCCAAATTCAAACCCTGAGCCCTAATTTGGACCCAAAACCCAAATTTTGACCCAAAACACTAATTTTAGCCCAAAGCCCTAATTTTGACCCAGAACGCTAATTCTAACCGTATTTTTGACCCAAAACACTAATTTAAAATTAAAACCCTATTTCAAAACCAAAAACCTAATTTTAATCCGAAACCCAAAATTTGACCAAGAACCCTAATTTTGACCAGAAACCCTAATTTTATACCAAAACCCTATTTTTAACCCAAATGCCTAATTTTGACCAAAAACCCTAATTCTAACCCTATTTTTCACCCAAAACCCTATTTTAAACTCAAAACCTAATTCAAACCCTAAACCCTAATTTGGACCCCAAATTTGACCCAGAATTCTAATTTTGACCCGAAACCCTAATTTTACCCAAAAGCCTAATTCTAACCCTCACCAAAACCCTAATTTTAACCCAAAACCCAAATTTTAACCCAAAGCCCTAATTTTGACCCAAAACCCTAATTCTAACGCTATTTTTGACCTAAAATCCTATTTTTAACTGAAAACCCTAATTCAAACCCTAAACCCAAAATTTGTCCCGAAACCCTAATTTTAACCCGAAACCCTAATTCTAACCCCAAAACCTAATTTTAACTGAAAACCCTATTTCAAACCCTAAACCCTAATTTTGGCCCTACACCCAAAATTTGACCAAAAAACCTAATTTTGACCCGTAACCCTAATTTTAATGCAAAACCCTAATTCTAACCCTATTTTTGACCCGAAACCCTATTTTAAACTCAAAACCCTATTTAAAACCCTAAACTCTAAATCTGACCCAGAACCCTAATTTTAAACCAAAACCCCAATTCTAACCCTATTTCTGACCCAAAACCCTATTTTTAAAACCTTAATTCAAACCTTAAACTCTAATTTTGACACCGAACCTTAATTTTGACCCGAAACCCTAAGTTTACCCAAAATCCTAATTCTAACCCAAATTCTAACACTAAGCCCTAATTTTGACACAGAACCCTAATTTTAACCCAAAACCCTAATTCTAACCCTATTTTTTACCCAAAAACATATCTTTAACTCAAAACCCTAATTCAAACCCTAAACCCTAATTTGTACAAAAAACCCTAATTTTGACCCAAAACCCTAATACTAACCCTATTTTTGACCCAAAACCCTATTTTAAACTCAAAACCCTATTTCAAACCCTAAACCCTAACTTTGATCATAATCCTAAAATTTGACCCAAAAACCTAATTTTGACTCAAACCCTAATTTTAACTCAAAAACCAATATCTAAAATTATTTAATTACCAACAACCATATTATTAACTCAAACCCCTAATTCAAACCCTAATTTCGAACCTAAACCTTAAACCCTAATTCTAACCCTATTTTTGACCCGAAACCCTATTTTAAACTCAAAACCCTATTTAAAACCCTAAACCCTAATTCAAACCCTAATTTTGAAACTAAACCCTAATTTTGACCCTAAACCCAAAATTTGACCAAAAAACCTAATTTTGACCCGTAACCCTAATTTTAATGCAAAACCCTAATTCTAACCCTATTTTTGACCCGAAACCCTATTTTAAACTCAAAACCCTATTTAAAACCCTAAACCCTAAATCTGACCCAGAACCCAAATTTTAACCCGAAACCCTAATTTTAAACCAAAACCGCAATTCTAACCCTATTTTTAACTCAAAGCCTTAATTCAAACCTTAAACTCTAATTTTGACACCGAACCCTAATTTTGACCCGAATCCCTAAGTTTACCCAAAATCCTAATTCTACCCCAAATTCTAACACAAAGCCCTAATTTTGACACATAACCCTAATTTTAACCCAAAACCCTAATTCTAACCCTATTTTTGACCCAAAAACATATCTTTAACTCAAAACCCTAATTCAAACCCTAAACCCTAATTTGTACAGAAAACCCTAATTTTCTCCCAAAACCCTAATTCTAACCCTATTTTTGACCCAAAACCCTATTTTAAACTCAAAACCCTATTTGAAACCCTAAACCCTAACTTTGACCATAATCCCAAAATTTGACCCAAAAACCTAATTTTGACTCAAACCCTAATTTTAACCCAAACCCACTTTTAACCTTATTCTTTTACCGAAAATCCTAATTTTAACTCAAAACCCTAATTCAAACCCTAAACCCTAAGTTGGACCCAAAACCTAATTTTAACCCAAAGCCCTAATTTTGACCTAAACCCTAATTCAACCCTATTTTTACCCAAAACCCTATTTCAAACCCTAAACCCTAATTTTGACCGCAACCCTAATTTTGACCAAAACCTAAATTTTACCGAAACCCAAATTCTAACCCTAAGCCAATTTTGACCCGAAACCCTAATTTTAAACCAAAACCCTAATTCTAACCTTAGTTTTGACCGAAAACCCTATTTTTAACTCAAAACCCTAATTCAAACCCTAAACCCTAATTTTGACCCTAAACCCAAAATTTGACCCAAAACCTAATTTTAACCCAAAACCCTAATTTTAACACAAACCCCTAATTCTTACCCTATTTTTGACCCAAACCCTATTTTAAACTCAAACCCTATTTCAAACCCTAAATCCAACCCACAATCCTAATTTTGACTTAAAACCTAATTTTAAAACCAAAACCCCAATTCTACCCTTTTTTTGACCCAAAACCCTATTTTTAACTCAAAACCTTAATTCAAACCCTAACTCTAATTTTGACCCAAAACCCTAATTTGGACCCAATACCCAAATTTTAACCCCAAACCCTAATTCTAACCCTATTTTTGACAGAACCCTAATTTGACCAAACCCTAATTTTACCCAAAAGCCTAATTCTAACCTCAACCAAAACCCCAATCTATACCCAAATCCCAAATTCTAACCCAAATACCTAATTTTACCCAAAACCCTAATTCTAACCCTATTTTCGACCCAAAACCCTATTTTTAACTCAAAACCCTAATTCAAACCCTAAACCCTAAATTTGACCCAGAACCCTATTTTTGACCCGAAACCCTAATTCTTACCCCAAAACATATTTTTAATCAAAACCCTATTTCAAAACCTAAACCCTAATTTTGACCCTAAACCCAAAATCTGACCTAGAACCCTAATTTTTCACTAATCAAAACCTTAATTTTAATCCAAAACCCCAATTCTAACCCTACTTTTGACCAAAAACCTTATTTTAAACTCAAAACCCTAATTAAAACCCTAAACATTTGACCTAGAACCCTAATTTTGACCAAAACCCTAATTTTAAACCAAAACCCTAATTCTAACCCCTATTTTGACCCAAAACATATCTTTAACTCAAAACCCTAATTCAAACCCTAAACCCTAATTTTTACCAAAACCATAATTTTTGAACCAAAACCCTAATACTAACCCTATTTTTGACCCAAAACCCTATTTTAAACTCAAACCCTAATTCAAACCCTAAACCTAACTTTGACCATAAACCCAAAATTTGACCCAAAACCTAATTTGACTCGAAACCCTAATTTTAACCCAAAACCCAAATTCTAAACCTTATTTTTTTTTACCCAAAACCCTATTTTATACTGAAACACTAATTCAAACCCTTAACCCCATGTTGGACCCAAAACCCTAATTTTAACCCAAAGCTAATTTTGACCTAAAACCTAATTCAACCCTATTTTTGACCCAAAACCCTATTTCAAACCCTAAACCCTAATTTTGACCCTAAACCCTAAATTTGACACCGAACCATAATTTTGACCGAAACCCCAATTTTACCCTAAACCCTAATTCTAACACTAATCCCTAATTTTGACCCAATTAACCCAGAAACCCTAATTCTAACCCTAATTTTGACGCAAAACTTATTTTAAAATCAAAACCCTAATTCAAACCCTAAACCCTAATTTGTACCAAAACCCTATTTTTAACTCAAACCTTAATTCATCCCTAAACCATAATTTTGACCCAAACCCAAATTTGGACCCAAACCCAAGCTTTGACCCAAAACCCTAATTCTAACCCTAATTTAACCCCAAAACCATAATTCTAAACCTTAAATTTGACCAAGAACCCTAATTTTAACCCAAAACCCTAATCCTAACCCCATTTTTGACCCAAACACTATTTTAAACTCAAAACCTAATTCAAAACCTAAACCCTAAATAGGACCTAACCCTAATTTTGACCGAAACCCTAATTTTACCCAAAAGCCTAATTCTAACAATAATTCAAACACCAAACCCCAATTTTGACCCGTAACCCTAATTTTGACCAAACCCAAATTTAGCCCAAAACCCTAACTTTAACACTATTTAAAACTCAAAACCCTAATTCAAACCTTGACCCAAAACCCTAATTTCACCAAATCCCTAATTTTGACCCAAAAGCCTATTTTTAAACTCAAAACCCTAATTCAAACCCTAAACCCTATTTTGATCATAAACCC